>JACJUY010004049.1:54284-65341 GCA_014220935.1 Platorchestia sp. MABIK | reverse complement strand
CCAAAACACCACCACTAAAACACCACCACCAAAACACCACCGCCAAAAAATACACCACCACTGAAACACCAGCACCATAACACCACCTACAAAACCACCACCAAAACACCAAAACACAAACACCAAAACACCACCACCAAAACACCACCACCAAAACACCACCACCAAAAACCACCATCAAAACATCACAAGGCGAAAGCCACGAAGTTCGAGCGTTCACTTCCTCACCACTTGCAACGCTGAGCGATCATTTTCAGGTCGGTTGGCCCCACAGAGACCTTTTAAAGGCCCGAGGAGAAACTGCATGCTCGAGGTCGACCTCGAAGCTCAAGTCGCACTTCAGACCTCCTTTGAACCTGCTGCAGGAATAACAGAAGTTTACTTCAGACGGCCTGAAGCTTGGCCTGCTCCCTTGCTTTTATTTCCCATTGCGTTTCTGTGGAGTGACTCTGTGTGGCCGACGTGTGAAGGGAGGCAGCGTTACAAGCTCCGGAATCCAACAGCTCATGGATCAGGGCATTCGATACCCTTAGAGCACAGGTCCTGTTGAATCTAAACAGCTAGGTTTCTTTGAATTATTATTTATGATTCGTGAGAAAATATGTCATAAAGAATTTGGATCTTTTCCAGATAAGCCCCGCCACTAATGCAACACACAAGTTCACCCACTTGTAACTTTCGAAATAATGCACCTATCAACTTAAAATTACTCTCAAACGAAAGATTAACCCTTCTTTCTCTCAAACAAAAGATTAAATCATTCCTTCTCTCAAACGAAAGATTAAACCATTTTTTCGTTTGAGAGTAATTTGAAGTCGATAGGTGCATTATTTCGAAAGTTACAAGTGGGTGAACTTCTGTGTTGCATTAGTGGCGGGGCTTATCTGGAAAATCCCAGAATTTTTATTAGTTGGGTGATTTTTTATACAACAGCTCATTGACCTGTTAGAGCACAAGTCTTGTTGAATCTTAACAGGTTCTCCCGCATGATTATAATTCGTGAGAAAATATAAGCCCTATGTCATACAGAATATTTGTTAGTTGGGTGTTTTTTTAACTATCAGCTCTTTGATCAGAGCATTGAATCTCGTTAGAGCACAAGTCTTGTAGAATCTAAGCAGGTTCTCCCTCATGATTATAGTTCGTGAGAAAAAATAAGCCCTATGTCATATAAAGTATTTGTTAGTTGGAGGATTTTTTCAACCAACAAATCATAACTCAAGGCTCTTAAATCCCGTTAAGACGCAAGTCTTGTAGAATCTAACCACGTTCACTTGCACAATTCATGGGAAGAAAATGCCAACCTTTGTCGTGTAGATTTCTTGTGTAATGAATTATTTGTGTGCTATAAAGCATAGTTTTAGAATGACTTATTTGCTCCGTTTTGATTTTGAATTCTAGGCTTACACGAGCTAAAGTTGTGCAGTAGTGCTTGAACTTTTTACCAATTAAATTGAAAATTAAATAAAAGGTACCAGTTTAAAAATTTTTGTTCGCATAAAAACGGCCTACACAGCTGATGCCTAAATGACTAGTCTAATGATAAGAAGACAATTTCATAATGACAAAGTTAAGTAACCATCAGATCACAGGGAATGAAATAATCATTAATTTAACTTTAATTTAATTTTAGATTTTTCATTACAAATTAATCATTAATTTACTTATAATGAAACCACCATTAAATGATTAATTGTATTCATTAAGTGATGCTTGAGGTAACTTGAGATCAAATAAGCAAACATGGTATTGTGGAAAGGTCAGTTTGACACACAGTAATGTAAGACTGAAGAGAGACTATCATAATTTAGCAAGAATGCCAATAAGCTCAAGGAAAGAACCTATGTTTCATTAATATAAGAAATTATTAAATAAAAGCAAAAATAAGCAGCAGCTACCGCCTACGGAGCGAGAAAGAAACATAGAACTCTATCAAGTGCGCGCATGCAAGCAAGAACAAGCAATAACATTTTATTAAAGGAGGAGAGAAGTGAAGAAAAAACTTCAAGCTCCACTGCAAGCTAAGGAGGAGAGTTAAGAGCAGAAGGAAGGCCGCGGCGCAATCGGAACTGCGCTCCTCAGCGCATGAGGGGCAAAAGAAATTATGAGCGCTTCCAGGCGTAAATGGAGGCGAGTTAGTTGCGCGGGGCTGCAACCAACCGTGCTCGATAGAAAAACGAGCAATATAGAATTGAAAATAAGTGAAATAGAATAGAAAATAAGTAAGATAGAAAATATGTAAAAATAAGTGAATTACTGTCTATCGTCGACTTAATTCATTGAGTACGAAAATTCAAAAGGCCTAAGAGAAAATTTCCGAAGGGAAAAGTTGCCAGTACCCTGAAATATCAGTGAAATTGCCCTAGTTTGGGTGTTCCTTGCTTAAGCAAGCGTCTACTTCTTTAGTTTAATTTTAAAAACTATGGATCTTTTTAAAAATTATGGATGTTAGAAGCCCTAAACTGGAAGCACCAGCCCTTTGGCACTAGAGTTAAACATCATCCCATGAGTACCGCGGCTTGTACAAGAATGAAAATGAGTGCAAGTTATTCACGAGGCTTGAGTCAAGATCTGGATAGCGGGAATTAATTTATTCCGTAGATATTGGTATTCGCATAAGATGGTGCTGCGTAACTCGAGGACCAAGTGTAAAGACACTTAGTTCACATACAGTGAAAAAGCTTGACGCTGGATATTGAGTTCGATATAAAATATCGAAATTAATACGCGTCCCTGGAGAAAATACGCAACAAACATTTGCTCAGAAAAGAGAAAGGGACTTAACATATTAACCTAAAAAAATATATATCCCAATTAATGCGCATCCCGTGAGAAAAGACGTAATAAACATTAGCTCAGGAAAGCTCTGGATATTGAGTTCAGCAAAAAAGAATCCTGCCAGCACTTGCGTGCCGCGAAGTAAGAGTACGCAGAAGTGAACGCTAGGGTCCCTGAGAAACGAGGAGTCCCCCTTCGACCCCCTGGGGTCTGCACGAGGGGGACTAGACGCAAGGCTCCGTAGTGGTCTTCCAGCCCCCTGGGGCCTGCAGGAATGAGGCTGAACAAAAGACCCCTGGAGATCTGAAGGAAGGAGGTAGATGGAAGGCTCCTTTGGACCCCCGTGGGGTCTGTAAGAGTGGGACTGAATATAAAACTCAGTGGAATCTGAGGGAAAGACATAGAAGAAAAGCCTTAGAGAACTTTAGCTCCCGTGGGGTCTGTAAGAGAGGGGCTAAATGTAAGACAAAGTGGGAATTTAAGGGAAAGAATTAGAAGAAAGGTCTTAGGAGAGTCAAGACCCCGTGGTGTCTGTGAGGGAGGGGCTGAACGTAGTGCAAAATTTAAGGGAAAAACATAAAAGAAAGGTCTTTGGGGACTTAAGACCCCGTGGGGTCTGCAAATGGGACTGAACATAAGACCCAATGGAAATTTAAGGGAAAAACCTAAATGCCACAAGAAAGTTTCACACAAAATGAGATCTGTGACGTCTGAACACTAGACCTCTTGGAACTCTACATGAGTGAAAACTTAATGTAAATTCCCCCACAGCTTTAAGATAACTCCCCTCTCGTTATGCCTCCTCATGTACACATGACCCCTGAGGGGGAGGGGCTGTGCCTCCTAGGGAGCCCTGCCCCCACCTTGATAAGCTCCCGGCCCCAGGAATGTCAAGTGCGGCGCCCAGCGCCCATTAGCTGATAATTCCGGCCCGGGGGACACGCGCTCGCTCGCGCCGCTGATTTTTAGCGCTGCGCTTTGTTATTTGTTCTTCTTGTGAGCGTGGGTGTGGGTGTGTGGGTGTGGGTGTGGGTTTGGGTGTGGGTGTGGGTGTGGGTGTGTGTGGGTGTGTGTAGGTGTGGGTGTGCGTGTGGGTGTGGGGGTGTGGGCACGCGAGCTTTGTGTGGGTGTGGGTGCGTGAGCGTGTGTGGGTGAGGGGGTGTGAGCGTGCGTGGGTGTGGGGGTGTGGGCACGCGAGCTTTGTGTGGGTGTGGGTGCGTGAGTGTGGCAGCGTGTGTGTGTGTGTTCCCGTGTGTGTGTGTGTGAACGCGTGTGGGTGTATGAGGGTATGTATGGGCGTGACCGTTTGTGGGTGTGGGCTTGTGAAAGCGTGTGGATGCGTGAATGTATGTGGGTGTTTGGGTACGTGCATGAGTGGGAGTGTGGGTCTGTTCCCCTGTAAGTGTGAAGTGCGTGAGTAAATGTGGGTGCTTCGGTGTGTGTGCTCGTAGTGGATGTGAGTGTGTGCTGGACATCAGGACTAGTGTGTGTTTGTAGGTGTGTGCTTGTGGGTGTGTGGGCATATGTAATAGAGGATGGATGTGCGTAATATCAATCTATCATATTCAACAATATTTCTTGTGCGTGCCTCCAATTTTTCAAAAATATTTTCTGCGCCTCCTACTCAATGATCAAGAAGTTTTAACGTACATTTCACTTAAAATTGAGAATATTTTGTGTTCTTCTCACTAAAATTATGAATATTTTGAGTACTTCCCACCTAAATTATGAAAATACTAATTGACTTCTCACCTAGCAATCAAAATTCTTCTATGTGCTTCCCGCCTAATATTTGTAAAATTTTACGCTAGCTCCATCAAATATTTTGCGTTTTCTCCCCTAATATTACGGAATATTTTGAACATTTTTGGCACCTCAAACCTAATATTGCAGAATAGTCTGCTATTCCCACCAAATATTCCTCGACTAAAATTCAAACAAATTTCTGATTGCTCAAACTTTTATTCAAAAATCACATTTTTCAACACTATTTGTACAGCAAAAATCACCACAATTTTTTATGCAGGTTACAAAGTATCATCTGGAGAAACAATAAAAAACGGTCTTCGTAGAAAAGATATTTGTTACCTATCGCATTCATTTTTAAATTGAACCCATGATTTCGTCATAAGTTATTATTAAAGGAAGAGGGTTGAATTTTGCCCTGTGTAATTAATTAATGCAGAGTCTGAATGGTGACAATCAAGCGAGAAATCAAACATGGAAACAAATAATACAAAAGTGAACCAACTAGAGAATTGGAATATTATATTCTTAATTAGACAGATAGTCAAACTTTAAAATTCCCCATGTGAAGTTACGACAAAATTTACAACCAGCAGATGAGCAGAAGTAAATCGGGCCTCTAAATTAGAAACTAACACTCATTTTAAGTTCTCCGCCGAAGTATCTATGATTTTAGCCGCCTAGGTATAGCCTCTGCACAGGGCGGCTTAAATCATACATGCCTCAACGAAAAAGATGAAAACTGACTGAAGCTTTGGATGTACTTGATCAACGTTGCTTTCAGTTAAAAAATCAAAAAAAAACTTCACATGGGCTGTGTAAACAAGATAACATAACGTTCGAAATACACAACTTGACTTCAGCGTATACATCAAACTCGACCCACGCACCGTATTTCCAGTTAACATAAATTCCAGGTTCAAATTACTTGTTAATTGGCTTTGACATTTCCCCTTTGTTACCAGCTGAGGAAATGTACTTTGTTACGAGTTGAGGAAGTGTACTTTGCGACCAGTTGGAAAGTGTACTTTGTAACGATTTGAGTGTTATCGCCATAAATAGTTCCATCAAATAATTGGCGAAAATTTTACTTCAAATGATTGCCAAATATAGTTCCGTCAAATAATTGGCGTAAAATCCACTTCAAATTATCACACTCAAGCATTAATTCCAAAAAAAACATTTTTCCTCAGTTTCTCATTTCAGATAATTCATTGAACACAAAAATTTGCTTCGTTTCCCCCCGTTCCTCCCACTCCACACACACACACACTTTGACCTTCCCAGCAGAGATGTTCCCTAATTTTTGCCGGGAAAAACGTTCACTTTTGCGCATTTTTGCGGACTGGCCGTTCATCTGGCCATGAGAGCATCCTGGAGCTCACACGAATGCTCCAAAAAAGCTGGAAGCAAATTCAAAAGAGCTACAAAGTCGCCAAAAAATGCGACCGAACAGCTCGTGTTCTGCGTAATAGACGCGGCTGTCGGAGCTGCAAAACTGCGGGCACCGCCGCTGCGCTGGGGCTGTCAGACCGCCGTTGTGCTGGGGTGGTCAGACCGCCGCTGTGCTAAGGCGGTCAGTCCGCTGCTGCACTGGGGCGGTCAGACCGCCGCTGTGGTGGGGTGGTCAGACCGCCTCTGTGCTGGGGCGGTCAGACCGCCGCTGTGCTGGGGCGGTCAGACCGCCGCTGTGCTGGGGCGGTCAGACCGCCGCTGTGCTAAGGCGGTCAGACCGCCGCTGCACTGGGGCGGTCAGACCGCCGCTGTGGTGGGGTGGTCAGACCGCCTCTGTGCTGGGGTGGTCAGACCGCCGCTGTGCTGGGGCGGTCAGACCGCCGCTGTGCTGGGGCGGTCAGACCGCCGCTGTGCTAGGGCGGTCAGACCGCCGCTGTGCTGGGGCGGTCAGACCGCCGCTGTGCTAGGGCGGTCAGACCGCCGCTGTGCTAGGGCGGTCAGACCGCCGCTGTGCTGGGGCGGTCAGACCGCCGCTGTGCTGGGGCGGTCAGACCGCCTCTGTGCTGGGGTGGTCAGACCGCCGCAGTGCTGGGGCGGTCAGACCGCCGCTGTGCTGGGGCGGTCAGACCGCCTCTGTGCTGGGGCGGTCAGACCGCTGCTGTGCTGGGGCGGTCGGACCGCTGCTGTCGCGGGGCTTGTGGTGCGCAACTCAACGCATCCACAACGTTGGTGGATGATGCGTGGTGCATCCCGTGTTCTCGAATTGATGTGTTACCAAACATCCCGTGTTCTCGAATTGATGTGTTACCAAACATCCCGTGTTCTCGAATTGATGTGTTACCAAACATCCCGTGTTCTCGAATTGATGTGTTACCAAACATCCCGTGTTCTCGAATTGATGTGTCACCAAACATCCCGTGTTCTCGAATTGATGTGTTACCAAACATCCCGTGTTCTCGAATTGATGTGTCACCAAACATCCCGTGTTCTCGAATTGATGTGTCACCAAACATCCCGTGTTCTCGAATTGATGTGTCACCAAACATCCCGTGTTCTCGAGTTGATGTGTCACCAAACATCCCGTGTTCTCGAGTTGACTCACTGAGGAGTGTTTCAAATGGTGAAAAAATTGCAGTTTTTTAAGACTACACAAATAGATGTTGCATGTTACATCCCGTGTTCTCGAACTGATTTAGTGACGAGTATTTTAAATAGTGAAATAAATGCTGTTTTTCTTAAGATAACGCATGTGAATGTTGTACGTTACGTCCCGTGTTCTCGAATGGATTGAATTGTTTCAAGTAGTGAAAAAATCGCAGTTTCTGCTGCTAGAACTTGTTTAAATATTCAGAGTGTGCTGAACTAGAGACGTTCAACAACCTTGTTCTAAATAGAAATTGAACTCAATTCGCCCCACTAACATCTCCCTTAACTTTTTTAACATTGTGATCTCCTTCCTCCGTAGCTTCCTGACGTTCCTTTTTTCTGCCTAAATTACACTACTCATATACTCCTGTACCTTCCTTGCATGCCCATCTCCACTCATGTCCATCCAACTCCTTACATTTCACAAACATTAATTTTCACTAAATACCCATCTATTCCCATACTCGACACGACCCAAACCCACTTCTATCCTCAGATATCTGACCGAATTCATACAGGTATTTGCATTCTATGCTGCTCTCCATAGTCTTAATACACGACGTTCCTCACACCCACATCATCAAATTCTCCTCTCCATACTCCCAAACTCCACACTTCTCATTTTGGTAAATACATCCAAAGTCTGACTCTACACGACATTCCACAACCCACTAAATTCCCTCTCCACACTCCGTAACTCTCCACTTCACCTCGACACCTCTTCTGAAGCCTCCCTATTTAAATAGACGGAATATTTCTGCCTATAAATTGGGCATGGCGTCACGCGGACTTAATATTCGCGAGGGACTACACACACACACACACAGGCTCGCTCCTCATTTCTTTGCAGGCTGCAGACGGACGCGTGTTCTGGGAGACAGGCGCTTCTCGCGCAAATAAACGATGCCTGCGTCCTGCTGAGTCAGCGGCATTAAGCTGAAACTCAGCGGCATCCGAGAGGTGCAGCATTTGAACAACATTATAATGCGCTTAAAATGGCATAGAGACACAGTAGATGACAAACTCCTATACTCTATCACTCGTACATGACACACTCCTACACTCCATCACTCCTACATGACATACTCCTACACTACATCACTCCTACATGACATACTCCTACACTCTATCCCTCCTACATGACACACTCCTACACTCCATCCCTCCTACATGACATACTCCTACACTCCATCTCTCCTACATGACATACTCCTACACTCCATCCCTCCTACACTGTGTGAGCATCTTCATGGATTCATCAGGATAGTGATGGCAGTGTGCGTGCATCGTGAATTTTGGTTCAGATTCACCAGCAAAGTGAGTTCTGACACACGTTCATGACGATGATGATTTCAGATGAAATATTAAAAAATGTTAACTCTAAAAAAACATCAGAAAAAATTTTGTCTACCTTTTCAAACTTTTTGGTACACACTGCTCCTGAAACTGCCTTCGTACTCATGGAACTGCCTTCGTACTCTTGGGAATGACTTCGTACTCAAGGAACTGCCTTCGTACTCTTGGGAATGACTTCGTACTCCTGGAACTGCCTTCGTACTCATGGAATTGCCTTCGTACTCTTGGGAATGACTTCGTACTCATGGAACTGCCTTCGTACTCTTGGGAATGACTTCGTACTCCTGGAACTGCCTTAGTACTCTTAGGAATGACTTCGTACTCCTGGAACTGCCTTCGTACTCAAAGCCTAGTTACCAGCTCAAGGAAGCTGCTTTGTCACTCAATATTTGTTTAACTTTCCACTAAAATAAAGCTGCCCAAAAAAAAATTTCCGAAAGTCGTACACGAGAATGAGCCGTCGCACAAGGCCAACAAAAATTGAATGTATTTTCTTCAACAAATAATTTCTCAGAGAAATGAGTTCGAGAATTGAATGAAATTCTGCTCACAAAAGAGCCGTGTCAAATATTCCGGTTTTGAGCGACGCTGAAAACAATGCAAGAAAAAGCATTAATTAAGCCTCCCAATATTGACGCGAAAGAACAACGTTCATACAGAGCGGATTTAAAATTTCCAGAACATGGCTTTTTCTAGGGCCATAACATGAAAAATACAAATATATTATTCACTTCAAACCGGGGTCAGTTCAAAAAGACGCTTTAATTAACCCGCCGTGTTTGGGATGAACAAACAAAGCCTTAGACCCAATCTGTAGGCCGGCACAATAGAAATATGGGCCGAGCCTCACGCTCTGTGAGCTCACTCTATGCCGATGTCTTCGGTTCAAAACCGCTTGTTGGAATCGAAAGTTGGACTCGTTTTCTATTGTTAAATAACTAACATATATCTTTATGTTTCCGACATTAAGATATATAACAACTAATATGTTTCTGCATGAAATAACAAACGTGTATCTTTGTGTTTCTGACATAAAGATATATAATAACTTACAAATATCTTTATGTTACATGACTGTTAAGATTAAAAAGTGATTCAGGTGCATCATAGTTAAACCAAGCAACTTCCTCGAGTGTTTTACCATACCATATCGCTCTCGTCTCCATGCACGAGAATTCTGGGCTTCCAAAATCAAACAACTATCACAGGAGCAACAAAAAGTCTATTTTCCGCATCATATTTTGAAGCTAGGTCTCAAAGCTGTCTGTTCACATAGATAGAGTGTGTTTCAACTTACAATAAAATCAGGGACGATCAACTCTTCATGGTAAAATCTAGGACAATCAACCATACGCAACAAAATCAAGGACAATCGAGCCTTCAAGACAAAGTCAGTGACAATCAACCCTTCATGATAAAATCAGGGACAATCAAATCTTCCTGATAAAATCAGGGACAATCAACTCTTTGCGACAAAATCAAGGACAATCGAGCCTTCATGATAAAATCCGGAACAATCGAACCATCATGATGAAATCAGGGACGATCGACTTTTCATGACAATGTGCTGAGCATCTCACCTTGGAAAGTTAAAAAAGCTACTCGAGCTGACACCGACTTTTTATTTACAGAGGAAACCTCTTAAGAGACTCGAGAAGCACCAAGAAAAGAAGAATCCAACGACCTCGACTGGCAAAGGAGCAGGCCAAAGGCTCTCTATAAATGAGGTGGCGCGTTTTCAAATTTCCCGGGTCATAAATATCTCTTGTTCCCGGATAACAGGTCCAAATTGCTCGTTCCGGCCACCTGGCCTGCGGAATATGAACAGTTTTAAGCGGCTCCGACAATTGATACAGCCGTATAGCATTACAGCTCTCGCCATCCCTTCTGATATTGTGCTTCTGTCCCCTCGGCCGAGCGCGACTGTCGGAAGCATCGAGATTTTTCATACACTGACGCTGCTAGAGGATGGGCTGTCTAACTCCGCCATATTTGTGCGATGCTGTCTAAAGTCTCTGCTATAGTAATGCACTTCCTCTCGTAAGGTAAAACACACGCGAGATCTCTCAAATCGTTATGCTATAATATGACTGGAGAGAATTCTGTGATGCGCTCCAGGGTAGACCTGTCTTTTCAGGAGTGTGTAGTGACTGTTACTCTCTGGTATTGATGGAGTGTGAGCCTTACAATGATAGTCATGCTCTGGTAATGATGGAGTGTGGACCATACAATGATAGTCATGCTCTGGTATTGATGGAGTGCGGACTATACAATGATAGTTTTGCTCTGGTATAGAATTTGTGAAGTGTGGACCATTCAATAATATTGATAATTTTCTATTGATGTAGTGTGAACTACACAATGACTGTGATTCTGTAAAATTGATTCAGCGTGGAATGTGCAATGATAGTGCTACTGCAGTATTGATGAAGCGTGGATTACCTTACATCACTCCATGTGTTCTACATTTGAAGTTTATGGAAGTCAAGAAAATCTCACGGTGACCCGCTGTAACACAGAACGTTGTGTGGTGACCCGCTGTAACACAGAACGTTGTGTGGTGACCCGCTGTAACA
>JACJUY010004049.1:18546-51752 GCA_014220935.1 Platorchestia sp. MABIK | reverse complement strand
CGCGTTGCATTGCATGGTCTCACCACACAATAATCGCATCGCGTTGCATTGCATGGTCTCACCACACAATAATCGCATCGCGTTGCATTGCATGGTCTCACAACACAATAATCGCATCGCGTTGCATTGCATGGTCTCACAACACAATAATCGCATCGCGTTGCATTGCATGGTCTCACCACACAATAATCGCATCGCGTTGCATTGCATGGTCTCACCACACAATAATCGTATCGCGTTGCATTGCATGGTCTCACCACACAATAATCGCATATTCTAAGCTTTAGCTGCATAACCTTCTCTCAGAACGGCTTCCTAGAGCAGGTGTGGAGGGCACAGGGACTTGCTATCCTTATATTATCCACACGGAAACTACACAAGCAATCGCGCCAGCAACAGCTGACCGTGAATCAAACTACAAACTCTCCTAAAAAAGCAACTTGGCCCTCGTGCGCCGTCGTGAAAACTGAACCAGTTTCTCTGTGCAGAAGAGGCCTCCTCAATAAGTAAAATGCTGGGGGAGATTGCAGCGACGGCATCCTCGAGATCTCGCGAGCTGCGACACACAAAGCAATTTTTGACTACCAAAGGAAGCCGTAGACGTCGGGCGGAGTCGCGCTCAAAATAGGATTCAGTGTAAAGGAAGCAGCGTCAGCTGTGTGTTGATGTTCAGCGGGGAGTGAGGTCAGCTGAGTGCTGATGTTCAGCGGGGAGTGAGGTCAGCTGTGTGCTGATGTTCAGCGGGGAGTGAGGTCAGCTGTGTGCTGATGTTCAGCGGGGAGTGAGGTCAGCTGAGTGCTGATGTTCTGCGGGGAGTGAGGTCAGCTGAGTGCTGATGTTCTGCGGGGAGTGAGGTCAGCTGAGTGCTGATGTTCTGCGAGGAGTGAGGTCAGCTGAGTGCTGATGTTCCCCGACCAGCAGTTACGAACTCCATTTCGATAAATGCTTAATGAAAGCTAAATGAAGACACGATCTATTTAATGTTCGTTACTTTCAAAATTGATCTATAAAATTAGCTCTAATATGAGTTGAATGTTGAACTTCAGTCTGGCCTTAAGGTGTTAAGCCATTCATAGAAGTGTTTTTGAAATCTGCTTGAAGTGTGTAAGGTTAAGACGTACGTTCGCTTGAGAGGAAAGCTTAGTTGAACTGAACAGAAATCATTTTAGTTTCTCGGGACGGGTTGCTTTAAAATTGCTTGCTGGCATCTTTCTGGAAAATTACTAGTTTGTTTTGAAGGTCACGCTGATATTTAATTTTCTTCAAGTCTGAGTTTAAAAATAGAAAACATTTTCTGAGACTTTCAAGTCTGTGGAGCTTCCACCCAGCCGTCTCCGTGTGTTTGCTTTGCTCTGCATCTTTGAAAGACTTGGACAACAACGTTCGTATTCGAGAATTACTGTTGCTTGCACTTTGGTTTTATCTATTCTCTAGGACATAAAACTTTGTTTTGGTCAAAATCTGCAACTTTCTATGCCCCATCATCGCGCATTCAAGCAATCAAATATGGCACAAACACATTTCCCTCAGAACAATTGGCGGATAAAACAGTTTACAAAATTGGTTAACACATCAACTGTTGTGGAGTTGGTATCTCTCAATCGAGGCGATTTGTTAAACGCTCGAGAAAAAGTTGCCTCCTTTGCAGTGCTGAAAGCTCGCCTACAATAAATAAGAGCGGAAATCTCAAAGAAAGAGAAGTTTCGCTCGCAGGAAGCACCCTCGGAAAAACAAAGAAGGCTCCCTGCCTGTATCTGTTGTTGAGCTCTTCTCGATGATGCCATCTTTCAAAGCGGCGATAATCGAGAACTCCTCGAGGAGGAAGAAGAAAGCAGGCGCTTGTTTTTGCTTCATTCCCCAGGAGTTATCAGCTGTAACTCTGCAGGCGAGAAGACACAATCAGAATCCAAAGTTGTTTCGAGTTTTCGAGCCAAAGTTCGCGTGGTTTTTTCAGTTTTCCAGGCAAACGCAAGTCGGGCGTTTTTGGGTGCGCCAGAGTTAGGCGAGCAAAATAGCGCATTTTGCTGGCGCCGCACTTCATAATTGATGAGTCTCTTGATGAGGTGAAGGCATTTTCTTTGCAGCAAGAGAACATCTCAGCCGAGTCTCCCTGGCTCGCCGCCTCCATCTCCAGATCTCCGTCGGGGCGGCGCAAAACTTGCAAGTTTTACACTGCCCGCCGGCGGCCTCTTGGCTCAATTAAAACCGTGCAATTTCTGAGCGCTTGTTGTGAACAATACTTGCTGCACTCGCGTGCTGCAACTGCGTGCTGCTGCTACTGCTGCGTGTGCTCCAATTGTAGTGCTGCTACTGCTGTGTGTACTACAATTACTGTACTTCTACTACTGTGTGTGCAACAATTACAGTACCGCTACTACTGTGTGTGCTACAATTACAGTACTGCTACTACTGTGTGTACCACAATTACAGTACCGCTACTACTGTGTGTACTACAATTTCAGAACCACTACTACTGTGTGTGCTACAATTACAGTACTACTACTACTGAGTATGCTACAATTACAGTACCGCTACTACTGTGTATACCACAATTACAGTACCGCTACTACTGTGTGTACTACAATTTCAGAACCACTACTTCTGTGTGTGCTACAATTACAGTACTTCTACTACTGAGTATGCTACAATTACAGTACCGCTACTTCTGTGTGTACTACAATTTCAGAACCACTACTACTGTGTGTGCTACAATTACAGTACTTCTACTACTGAGTATGCTACAATTACAGTACCGCTACTACTGTGTATACTACAATTACAATACTTCTACTACTGTGTGTACTACAATTTCAGAACCACTACTACTGTGTGTGCTACAATTACAGTACTTCTACTACTGAGTATGCTACAATTACAGTACCGCTACTACTGTGTATACTACAATTACATTACTTCTACTACTGTGAGGGTCAAAATTCGAGTTCTCAACTGCTCCGTATATTACAACAATTACCTTGCATCTACTTTTATTCAATGTATGTACTGCAATATAGTACTTCTACAACTAATATATGAACTCGGAGTACCTCTACCACAAGCACATGTGCTAGTTTCATTCTTGTCACAAATACATGCACAAATATAACTATAGACTTATGGCTACTATACATACATAACACACCACAAGTACTGTTCTGACTGTGACTGTTGCCGCTGTCGCATTTCTTCATTTCTAATAAAGAAATGATAAATTTTTCTAATAGCGTTCATCTCCTGAGTGTCATAAATCTTTCACCAACGTGGCTAAGACTCGATGACTTTTATTCGACCTTTTATTCGAATTGTTTTCGAAAAGTTCCATACTTTATAAATGTTGTTACTACTATATACAATTTCCCTGTTCCAGGTTATTTTACAACCTATGCATCATCACAGGTATTGCATTTTTTTCAACTTGCATTTACATGCATTATCAATCCTATATTACGCAACACAGGGAATGTGTTTTCCCATGCTTTTCTCCCAATCCTTTGTTTTGATTTTTAACATGGGTATTCCGACGCCCATGTGTGTAAATCAACTAAGGATCTTTGTGCTAAGACATTTTAAAAACCAACGAAATTTTTGTATCATCTTTATTGAGAAAATATTGTTTTTCCTTCTTGGTACATTTCTTGTTGAGCATCTACAACTTTGTGCTTTTTCTGTTTGAGTATCTACAACTTTGTGCCTTCTCTGTTTGAGTATACACTAATTTGTTTATTTCCTGTTTACAACTTTGTCCATTTTCTGTTTGAGCATCGACAACTTTGTGCATTTCCTGTTTACAACTTTGTCCATTTTTTCTTTATAACTTTGTACATTTCCTTGTTAATGTCTACTAATCTGTAAATTTCTAGTCTGAACATCCTACTATGTACTTCGCATGCCTGAGCACCGTCATATGGAGGGCCTGGTTTGCTTGAGTACCATTGCGTTGAGTACTTGGTCTGAGTACTATTACTTGGAATACAGTACCTGCTTGAGTGCCATTCTACACGGAGCAGGTAGACAGGCTGAGTACCACACCATTTCTTGCTGACAAAGAGTACACTGCTCGCTTGAGTACAAGCCCATTGGGCACATTGTCCCCTTTTTTGGTATGGTCTAGAATTTATTATCGATCTTGCTTTTATGCTTGCGTGGGACTGATCATACTTTGTATTTTACAGAACTAATAACATAGCTGTTCTCATAAACGTTTTCTATTTTGTTTTTTTCAATAAAAAACTAATTTTATCAGCATTTTCTTCGCTTTTAAATTTTTACTGGTGACATTGTGTACTGCAGACTCTGGCTCCACAGTGTGAGGTACTTTACCGGCAGCAATATCCAGTTCTCCCATTAAAAATAAACTCATAAAAAGTTTAATTCCCGTGAAGTTGAATAGAACGAGAGGAAGTCTGCCTCTCCGTAGCGTCACCATAACGCTCCGGAGCTCGCTGTTATTTCTGAGGGCTAATCAAGTGGGTCATGCTAACTCGCTGTTACTTCTGAGGGCTAATCAAGTGAGTCATGCTAACTCGCTGTTACTTCTGAGGGCTAATCAAGTGGGTCATGCCAACTCGCTGTTATTTCTGAGGGCCAATCAAGTGGGTCATGCTAATTTGCTGTTATTTCTGAGGGCTAATCAAGTGGGTCATGCTAACTCGCTGTTATTTCTGAGGTCCAATCAAGTGGGTCATGCTAACTCGCTGTTATTTCTGAGGGCCAATCAAGTGGGTCATGCTAACTCGCTGTTATTTCTGAGGTCCAATCAAGTGGGTCATGCTAACTCGCTGTTATTTCTGAGGGCCAATCAAGTGGGTCATGCTAACTCGCTGTTATTTCTGAGGGCTTATCAAGTGGGTCATGCCAACTCGCTGTTATTTCTGAGGGCTAATCAAGTGGGTCATGCTAACTCGGCCAGATAACTCGAAATAACTGCAACTAGCCGGAATTGAGTGAAATAAACCGGGTTGAACGAAAATTAACTAGAATTAAGTGAAATAAGCAGGTATTAGATGGAATTTCGTGAAATTTTCAAAAATAACAGAAATTAACAGGAGCTGAATGTAATTAAATTAAATTTTATGAAATAAACAAAATTTAATGGAAACTTGCCAGAACTAAAAGAAATAGACTCGTACAGTCAGGAATTAGTGCGATTAATGGTTTATGACAGTGAACTAACAGCCTAACTAAGAGAATTAACTGAAAGGCATTCTAACTGTGCGAATTTACTGGCATTCATACTAACTGTGCAAACTAACAATAAAAAATACTCATCGGATGTAAAAATGATACGCTAGTGAATTCAACATATGTATATGAATATATGGTATCTCGTATATATAGTATCAAAATTTGTGTGGCATGCACCATGCATTACGTGCACCACAATAAGCAAGTAAAATTGATCCCACAATAACATCAGAAACACAACATTTAAATTGATCCCACAATAACATCAGAAACACAACATTTAAACCGATCCCAAAATAACCTCAGAAACACAACCACACGCTACACAACTTACACACGTCACAAAGGAGGATTCAAAGAAGAGGAGCTTCATTTCTACGCACAACATAGAAGCTCAACACCAGGTTCCGACGACGCCACAACTCGCGACCGCTCGCGACGACAATGTTGTCGTTAGAAGACGAACTTGCGCTGGCGCAACGGAACAAATGCAAGCATAACACGCGGGCGTGTCGCCGTCCTGTCTGCCGCGCCTGCCTGCACTGCCTCACCGCCGCAACGCTAAACAAACGCGCGCGACAGACACATCGCTGTGCGAGGTGGTGTTTGTGGCGTACGGAATGTATTGAGGACACTTGGGCACGAATGTATTGAGAACACTTGGGCAGGAATGTATTGAGGACACTTGGGCACGAATGTATTGAGGACACTTGGGCAGGAATGTAATGAGGACACTTGGGCAGGAATGTATTGAGGACACTTGGGCAGGAATGTATTGAGGACACTTGGGCAGGAATGTATTGAGGACACTTGAGCACGAATGTATTGAGGACACTTGGGCACGAATGTATTGAGGACACTTGGGCAAAAATGTACGCTTGAGCATGAATGTATAAACGACACTTTAGTACGACTGTGTTAAGGACACAGGCACAAGTACATGGAATACACACAGGCACAAGTGTATCAAGTGCACAGACACAAGCATATCGAGTGCACAGTATGCAGAGACACAAGTTGATCAGGTACACAGAGACAGAAGTACATCAGGCACACAGAGACACAACTACATCAGGTAAACAGAGACAGAAGTACATCAGGCACACAGAGACACACAAGTACATCAGGTACACAGAGGCACAAGTACATCAGGTACACAGAGACACACAAGTACATCAGGTACACAGAGACACACAAGTACATCAGGCACACAGAGACACACAAGTACATCAGGTACACAGAGACACACATGTATATCGAAGACACATAAGCACGAGAGCATATCGAATATCCGCGAAGTTTTGAGACGTGCACAAGTCGGGCCGAGCTCTGCAGTGACGCGGTCAAACGAACAATTTGCTTGCAAATTATCACGGCCCGAGTAATTTTCGACGCGTCCACGCTTCTTGAAGCAGGGCAGAGCTCGAGGGCCTCTGGCCTGCGACTCCGAGATTATCGCCGGCCTGTCCAAATTATGGAAATTCTTTCCAAATAAGAAGAAGAAATGGACGATTCGAACGCGACTCGCCAGCTCACGACGCACCCGGGCGCCGCTGCCTCCAAATTGTCGCGCGATTTCTCGATGAGACCGCCATCCGCATCCGCACCATCCGCACCATCTGTACTATTTACACCATTCGTACTATCCGTACCATTTGCACCATCTGCACCATCTCCACCATCCGCACCATCCGCACTATCCGCACCAACTGGATATTTGCCCCATCTGCACCATCCGCACTATCTGCACCATCCGCAACTTCTGCACCACCCGCACTATCCATACCACCCACACCATCTGCATTTTCGCTGCATCTGCACCATCCGCATCCGCAATTGCGATACATTCACCGTCGAATTCGCAGCGGCGCGGACTATATCAATCTCTGAGCTGGTTGTTTCCTACCGGCGCTTGCTGGCCTGCTGTGAATGGTAAATTTTCTCTGAGCAACTCGCACTGATTTGCTTTCTTTACGGTGGATTTACTATTAACTTAGGTGTTTGAAAAAGAGGTCTGTAAGACACGGGATGTGTATGACTGTCTGTCTAAGGATGAGATGTACGTAGTTTTCACACCAATTTTTCTTTGCTCTCTTTACTTGCTGTGAAAGAAATTGGTTTATAAACTCGTTCTTGTGCCTGATCTTTTGGGGAACAAGGTGCGCACTCAATTCCCTTCAACTACTTAGAATTGCAATTAAAATTCCGATTAAAAATACTGAGAAAAAGAAGACACTCTTCTGAATGCAGTTGCACCATGCGCAGGTGTATCACTATGCACAGGTGCATTACTATGCGCGGGTGCACCACTATGCTTAGATGCATCACTATGCTCAGATGCACCACTATGCTCAGATGCATCACTATGCGTAAGTGCACCACTATGCTCAGATGCATCACTATGCACAGGTGCATCACTATGCTCAGGTGCAGCAGTATGCGCAGGTGGACCGTCACTATCGCAACCATATTACAAATTGACGTGGTTTCACGACAGAATATCCAATTTTGTGGGAGGAATCTTACTGTATTTTACACATTCGTGATAAGTAAAGTATCTCATGAGGGATATAATTCTGTGTGGCGCACAGTATTTTCCTGTAAAATTCCTCTTATTATACAATATTTTTCAAGGAGAACAAAATTTTCCATGTTGGACATTCTTGCCAAGAAAAAATACTGCCGCGGCGCGTAAGAAAGCACTCTAAGTATAGTACTCTAAGTGACTGCGTGCTTTATTAACCTGAAATCCGTGAATGAAGTGTTAAATAGAGAGTGTGTAAAATGTAAAGGCTCATTAAAGACATCTCATACTGAAAATTAGGTCTGAATAATTTTACAAATAGGTGGACTCTTTCATACTTTTATTGTGAAGAGAAGGGCATCGGAAAACAAGCAACAAGTCACTCTAATAAAAAAAGAACGCTTCGGGTCAACACCGATCGGCGTCCAAGAAATTTTGAGCAATACAAATTTCACGAAACCCAATTTCACAAAAACAAAAATTGAGAATTTTTTCAAGCGAAGGAAAGAGTACAAATAAATGTTATTCATTACGTACCAAAATATTTGAAAATAAATTTATAATAACCTTGGCATAAAAAGGTTCCTATAGTATAATTCTTGTTGTCACACAGAATTAACGCAGAAGGATACTCACTAATTATAAATCTGAATTGCTCGAATGAAACTTTACACATTGCCTTGTGCGAGTACGGAAGAAGACTACTTCATGAATTTTGTCTTGATTAAATCCCTTTGCTTAAAATGTTCTGTGAAATCGAAATATGTTCTATGCTTTAAAAATTAAATAAATAGGGAGCATTTTTAAAATTGGGTACACAAAAAAATATCCAGATCCCCACTCAGAGCAAAGTAGGAATATCAATGAATTTGGAATAATAAATATGTAAGAATATTAAGTAGCTTTTAATTCTAACACACACGTACTTGAAGATCTCCTCATCTAATATTTTGGAGTTGGATGCACGGTTACCAAAAAAAATTCAGAGCAAATTTAGCAACCCTCGAGAAGAGCACAGCTATTCATCACGCAACGAACAAGAGACCAACACAAAACTGACGTCGCAAGTAGATTGAAACTGATGATCTTGTAAGCGCGCGCTGGCAGCAGGGAAGAGTTGAGGGAGCGGTGAATTGTGTATTGTGCATTGTACTGCTAATTGTACTCTTCACTGTGCTATTAATTGTACGGTTTATTGCGCTGTTCATTGTACTGTTTATTGTACTGTTAATTGTGCTGTTTCTTGTGTTATTAATTGTACTGTTAACTCTACAGCTTATTGTACTGCTAAGTGTACCGTCAACTGTACGGCTTATTGTACTGCTAAGTGTTCCGTCAACTGTACTGTTAATTGCACCGTTAATTGTACTGCTAACTACACCGTTAATTGTACTGTTAATTGTACAGTCAGTTATACTGTTACCTGTACTGTTTATTGTACTGTTAATTGTACCGTTAATTGTTCTGTTAATTAATTGAGGCCCCTGCCCTCATGCCTACCCTCGCACGTCTGAAAATGTGATGTCAAAATTCCTCACATTGCACTAGCTTAGCGCCCCGCAGTATTGCTCCCCCAAATATGATAAAAATTCTTAAAAAGTCCGTGCATCTGTTTGAGCTTGTGTCTTTCCTTCCTATAATACAATGTGTGCAAGTAATACAAAACAATACAATTTAGTATTGCAATAACGAATACAATACAATTTAATACTGTATTCAACATTACATACATTTTATATTATTTGTTTTAGTTATCGTGAGTCTTTCCTCCTTGTAATTCATTGTCTACAAGCAATACAGTGCAATGAGTGAGCCTTTCTTCATCGGAATACAATGTCTACAAGCTGCGTAAGTTTCCTAAATTTTCAGTTCCGGTTCCACGAACGTTGAAATTAAAGTTAACACACTCAAAGAATGTGTGTGTACGTTTGGAAAGGGGAACCCCAGTGCGCAATAAAATTATTGCGCGCTACAATCCTTATGTCAATAAACAAATCATCTCCCGCATTCAAACAACACAGCGGAGTACCGTATCTCTACCTCAGTTTTCACACTCAAATCACAGGCTTCCATTCGAGAATTTTCCTCGGCAAATGTTCCGTAAACTTCAGGAATGGCTTTACTCTAGCCTGTTGAAACATAGCCTCTCTAATGAATCCTTATTTTCATTCCATTTTAACACTCAGTTGAGGTCAACTTTGAAGCCACGGCAATGATGATGTTAGTCATGTGTTTCTAGAGCTCTCGAGATCGTAAATAGATCCCGTTACTCTACAACGCGTTGAGAATGTGCTGGTTCATTACCGACTACTTACTTCTGTATTCCGGCTGTTACGATAATAATATTTTTCTCAAATTAGAGCTATATTACATTCGTAAGAACTTTTTTAAATTGAACAATTTATTGCATTTTTCTCAAATTAGGGCTATATTTCAGTCGTAAAAAATGGTTTTTAAATGAACGATTTAAAAGCATAGTCTTTTCTTCGGGTACTCTATTTCCGTGTCAAAAGGAGATATAAAATTCTAAATGAATTTCAATCAACATAATTGCTATGGGATTAAAATTATCATATATAAAACTGCACTCACATTGCAGGGTTCAGAACCCCAGGGTGAGAGTGGGGACGAACAGAACAGACGAACAGCACACTTTTTGTGTAGGGGGTAAGCCTCTAAAAAGACTTCATTAGTTTTGAAGCATCATTTCCGCACGAATTTCGCCTCATGTCCAGAATACGTGTTGACACGTATACTCCATTAATGCTTTTTTGAATTTTACCTGACTAATCCGGATGTGTTCATACAGCGGAATCTAAGATACGCTTAGACCGAGGTGTGTTGAATATGCTCACACTCAGGTGCCCAAGCTTTTACCACATTATCTTGTACGAATTTCTACCTTTTTGCATTTAAAATGTTATAGTATAGGCTAGTGATCGAATACACTTTTCACGATGTACCTTAATCATGTTCGTATCCAAGTGTCCTCAGCTTGTATCTTTAAGATTCTCCCACGTATCCTAAAGATTCTTCTGGCCATCAAATCAAGAAAAGTTGTACTCTTAGGTGATGAAACTACACCTCCTTACGTTACTGAATGTTACTCAAGTGAAACGCTTAATTTATATTGATGTCAATAGGGGCCGTCCCAGTGTTTCCATCGCCATTATTGCGAACAATCTTGTACTTTTACCGTCTGTTTCGCCGTGTAATTCAAATTTCAATGTGCTTAATTAATTTCTCGCATCACTGCAATAAAAATCATCATGAGTACCTCTGTAAAATTCAAATTTGATTGTGCTTAATTCATTTTTTCTCTCATCGCTGTGTTAGAGATCATAATTATAAATTTTGGTATTCATAAAGAGCATAATTATGATCTTTATGAATATAATGACTACATCTACTAAGGGCTAGAGGGGGTGAGCGCAGTGACATCAACGGCTTTCATTCATCAGTTTTCTTTTATTATTGGTCGAGACACTAACCTAAAATATTGAAACCACGTACCCAAAATAAAGAAACGTAGCGTACCTGTTGTACATTGCATTCTTCATTTCAAAACCTGGAACAACAGTTGTTCAAGTCTAGTGCGATAAAAAAAAGTGCACTCCACCCTGGGGCTTTGGACGAGTGGCAGAAGTTTACGGAGGTGGAGCTTTACATTCTCAGGAACTGATGAACAAGTGCCATGAAAATCCGGGCTCTGCACTGGAGGCCAAGTAGCTCTGGCATGCCTGGATTGCCTTCATTAAGGGCTCAGAATTAATAAGGAAATTCACAGCTCGAGAAAAATTCGATGTTTACAAGCGCTTCAAAGTGCAGTAGCGGCGGTATCCGTGCTACGGGACTCGCGAGGCTCTCTGGAATTTGGAGTCTTCAAAAAATTGTTCTGTGCGGCCCCTGTGCGTATAGTGGATACCTGCCGCTCTGACTTGTGTGGCAGGTGCCGCAGCTTAGAGCTCAATTAATGTTCGCTGCAACACCGGGGAAAAGCTACGTAGAAATGTTACGGCATTCATTTTGGAAACACAAGTAAAGGATACTCTCTTCTTACTGAAATTTTTTGTTGTTCAAAGCACTGCGTCCCAGTCTCATCAGCGTAGTTAGCGTAGTGAAAGATTATTCCGGAGAAAAGCTGAGTGGTATTGTGAAACACAAGTAAAGGATACTCTCTTCTTACTGAAACTTTTTGTTGTTCAAAGCACTGCGTCCCAGTCTCATCAGCGTAGTTAGCGTAGTTAAAGATTAGTCCGGAGAAAAGCTGAGTGGTATTGTTAAAGCATCGATTTTGGAAATACATGTAAAGGATACTTTTTTTACTGGAACTTTTTTATTCAGAGCACCGCGTCCCAGTGTAGTCAAAAATTAGTCCGGGGTGTGCAGCGCTGGTGTGCCTCTGCCTATTTGGGCGGTAAACTGGAAACGAAGGAAGTATGTTCTAGTTTATAGATCGGATTCGATCTATATTTTACCTTTGCATTGACTTTGTAATATCGCTGCTCTAAACGCTCGACATGTGCGACTAAAATACGATGAACGATAGGTAAAACGCACGAAAAATGTCTGGAAGTGTGTAGTTTAAACTCAAAAATAGAAAGGGAGCTGGTTATTTCATTGATACACATGAACTAGACAGTGCGGAGAAAGCTAGATAAACTAGATAGTGCAAATAGAGTGCAGTGCCCAAAGGGTATGATTAATCCCGACGTAAAACCCAAAATAAAAAGATTAATTACAGTATAATTTATTATGAGCAGATATTCATCGATTTCCAGCAAAGTGACACAAAAAATTGACGGACAGTCGATGCGAAGCAGCCTGAGTGCCTAAATTGAGCGACCATTTGAGCTCCAAATATGCATATCCCTTAACAAAACTCCGGCGTTTGTATCTCTTGGGACTGGAACGATGTCGTTTTCTGCACAGTCCGCACCGCTTTCACTCCTTACATTTTAGCTTTCATCTGCGGCCCCTCCACCTCCACCGACCCTCCAAAGCTGTGTGCCAAATAGCCTATGCATTTCAATCGGCCGGGGAAGTGATGTAGCAACTGCACCAACTCCCGCCACTTGCTGCTCCACACATACAAACTCACTTCCTCAGTCAACTCTGGAGCCTTAGCTGCAAATGTACCTCGGTTCGTCGATAGCCTGTGTGATTTCATTCAGTGATGTCAGCGTCCTCCTACAGTCATGCTTACGTACGGAAAACGCCTGTTCTTTCGTTTTGATAACATTGTTTTGTTTTCTATAAAATTTGAGATCCAATAGCCTCAGCGGAAATGTACCTCAGTTCATGGATAGCTTGTGCGATTTTCATTCGGTAATGTCAACGTTCTTTTGCAGTCAAACGTTCAGGAAACGCCCATTCTTTCATTTTGATAACATAATTTAACTCATCTCTAAAATTAGGCCTCACTTTGAAGGACAGGTTATAGTTCATCAAGTTATGATCCACTGTTTTAGTCTCCAAGTAACGTTTTTCCTTCATTGTCTGCTCCACGATCCGCCATATACGATCTCCAGCGCTACACGACTCCAGGAGGCAGAGCGCTCGGCCAGCTCTCCACTCTAGCATGCAGTTTTAATGAATAGCATGAATATACTTCAACTACTTTCGGAATCTTTGTCTTCAGTTTCCCAGACAGGCATGCATCCAGTGCTTCACTGGTCATGGTGTTTTCAAGTATTCTTGATGCACACTACAATATCCTAGATATACAACTACAATATCTTCGATACACTACTACAATATCCTGGATGCACTACTACAATATCCTGGATGCACTACTACAATATCCTGGATACACTACTACAATATCCTGGATGCACTACTACAATATCCTGGATACACTACTACAATATCCTGGATGCACTACTACAATATCCTGGATGCACCACTACAAAATCCTGGATGCACTACTACAATATCCTGGATGCACCACTACAATATCCTGGATGCACTACTACAATATCCTGGATGCACTACTACAATATCCTGGATGCACTACTACAATATCCTTGATGCACTACCACAATATCCTGGATGCACTACTACAATATCCTGGATGCACTACTACAATATCCTGGATGCACTACTACAATATCCTTGATGCACTACTACAATATCCTGGATGCACCACTACAATATCCTGGATGCACTACTACAATATCCTGGATGCACTACTACAATATCCTGGATGCACTACTACAATATCCTGGATGCACTACTACAATATCCTGGATGCACCACTACAATATCCTGGAAGCACTACTACAATATCCTAGATGCACTACCATCATACAATATCCTGGATGCACTACCATCATACAATATCCTAGATGCACTACCATCATACAATATCCTGGATGCACTGCTACAATATTCTGGATGCACTACTACATAGAATATCCTCGATACACAGATACTATTACCCAGTATCCTGGATACTGGATTATCCAGCAGTGCATCCAGTATCCTGGATGCCCTACTGCAGTGTCCTGGATACACAGGTGCAGTATCCCAGGTGCACCGCATCAGCGATAGTATGTATCCTCTACCACGTCACATTGTTGTCACGTAACCTACACGATAATATTGCATGCAGTAAATATACAGCAATGCAGTGTGCGATGTGTACAGGGTGGGCCAGAAGTAACTGACCCTTTTAATTTACTAGCTGAATGAATAGGATACCGAAATAAACCATAAAGATGTTATTCCTTCAAATGAAACAAAGTTTTCCTTTTGTTAGCAAATTAAAAGGGTCAGTTACATCTGGCCCGTCCTGTATGCAGCCAGAGCACGTAAAGTACAGTACGACTGCAGTTGATGCCATGCCACGGCTTCCATAAGCAACATCAATGGGAGGAAACGAACGTTTAGCGTTCTTCTAAAATACATTGTAGAAATTAAACGTTGCTAAAAATGAATTCCTACATTGTAAAAAATTGACAGTGTAAGCAATGCGGAAGTGCACAAAATTTCAAATTTGTTTAAGACTCCTAAAATATTTGAAAAGTAAAACATTTTTCTTATAGTTTTTACAGGAAGAAAAGCTCGAATGTCACCAGAACTGTTCGCAAAACAGGCCCAAAGTGAACATGGATTGCATCCAAACAAAATTCCTATGCAAATCCTCGCCCCGCCAATTGTTCAGTAACGACCGATGCTCAAATCCATTTACCGAGCTGCGCAAAACAATCATCTGCGATATGTTTTTTGCGGATTTCAGCCAACGGAAAATGTTTGTTCGCCTTCGCACAGACTTCGTAATACTGTTTGTGCGCCGCTGCTCCAGACGCTCGACATGTACGATTGAAACACGGGGAACGGATGGGTAATGCTCACAAAAATAAGCGGACGTACGGAGCTTAAACTTGCTAAAAATATATTATTGAAAGAAGTTGGCTGTTTCGTAGCATAGATACGGGCTATTTGCTAACATGTTTACCTGTTATTTTGTAACATAGATAAGGATTATTTGTAAACATGTATACCCCTTATTTCGTAACATAGATACGGGCTATTTAACAACATTTATACCCCTTATTTTGTAGCATAGATACGGGCTATTTAATAACTTGTACACCCCTTATTTTGTAGCATAGATATGGGCTATTGAACAACTTGTGTGCCTCTTATCTTGTAGCATAGATATGGGCTATTGAACAACTTGTTTGCCTCTTATCTTGTAACATAGATATGGGCTATTGAACAACTTGTGTGCCTCTTATCTTGTAGCATAGATATGGGCTATTTAACCACTTGTATATTCCTTATTTTGTAGCATAGAGACGGGCTATTTCATAACTTGTACACCCCTTACCTTGTAGCATAGATATGGGCTATTGAACAACTTGTATTCCTCTTATCTTTTAGCATAGATATGGGCTATTGAACAACTTGTGTGCCTCTTATCTTGTAGCATAGATAAGGGCTATTGAACAACTTGTGTGCCTCTTATCTTGTAGCATAGATATGGGCTATTGAACAACTTGTTTGCCTCTTATCTTGTAGCATAGATATGGGCTATTGAACAACTTGTGTGCCTCTTATCTTGTAGCATAGATATGGGCTATTGAACAACTTGTTTGCCTCTTATCTTGTAGCATAGATACGGGCTATTGAACAACTTGTGTGCCTCTTATCTTGTAGCATAGATACGGGCTAATTGCTGACGAGTTCTCCAGTTATTTCGTAACACAGATACGAACTGCTTGCTGACTTGTTTACCAATTGTATTGTGTGTATGTAAACGTACATACATTAGTTAAATATGAAGTATGGACACCTAAGAGTTCCTAAAATCCGCTCTTAACATAAAGACTTGTAGTTTTGTACCCCCGATACGTGATGAAATGGCCGGTATTGCAGGCAAGAACTCGTGAAAAAATTAAATAAAAAAATACATATCGTGGATAAGTGTCGTGAATAAAAGAGATCCCTGACCTGCAGAGGACATTTACATGCTCATCTTTGAATGCTCATCTAAATGTTTATTTACATCATTCGCATGCTTAGCTAGATATTAATCTACTATCTCAAAACATGAATATCACTCATGAAATCGGTAAACTCTGTACACAATAATAGTCGTAGGTAAAGACTTGCTCTTAAATTCCGCTCACGTAGTGTTGCAGAGTTGAAGTTCTGGTGTGGACAACAGCAAGTAAAGTTGAAGTCCTGGTGTGGACAACAGCAAGTGAAGTTGAAGTTCTGGTGTGGACAACAGCAAGTGAAGTTGAAGTTCTGGTGTGGACAACAGCAAGTGAAGTTGAAGTTCTGGTGTGGACAACAGCAAGTAAAGTTGAAGTTCTGGTGTGGACAACAGCAAGTGAAGTTGAAGTTCTGGTGTGGACAACAGCAAGTGAAGTTGAAGTTCTGGTGTGGACAACAGCAAATGAAGTTGAAGTTCTGATGTGGACAACAGCAAGTAAAGTTGAAGTTCTGATGTGGACAACAGCAAGTAAAGTTGAAGTTCTGATGTGGACAACAGCAAGTAAAGTTGAAGTTCTGATGTGGACAACAGCAAGTAAAGTTGTAGTTCTGGTGTGGACAACAACAAGTAAAGTTAAAGTTCTGGTGTGGACAACAGCAAGTAAAGTTGAAGTTCTGGTGTGGACAACAAGTTAGCCTCCAGAATCATCGAGATCATTTGTCAGTCTGAAGTCATTGCCGGGGAAGGTGTGCGAGACTCTATTTGTGATGTAAAACTGAGTAAACCCTTTGTCTAAATAATTTTTTCAACTAAAGATCAAGGTAGGTCTGCTTTTTCTCCGACTGTTATTTCTCATTATTGCAATCAAAGTAAAACTTTTAATTTCCATGAATATCACGTGACATAAACAATTATGTAGCAAATAGAATTAGTTACCTGGCTCGGACACGACCAGACTGGTCATCGTATTTTCTTACATTATCTTTACTGCCCCTCTCCTGTACGATTGCCTCAGCACACACGATCGCTACGATTAATTTACCACCGAACCTAGCCTACGCTGCATCACAGGAGCGTGAGCGTGACGTGAGCGTTACGTGAACGTAACATGAGCGTGACATGAGCACGACGGGAGCATGACGTGAGCATGAATTGAACATGACGTGAGCGTGGCGTGAGCGTGACGTGAGCGTGACGTGAGCGTGACGTGAGCGTGACATGAGCGTGACGTGAGCGTGACATGAGCGTGACGTGAGCGTGACGTGAGCGTGACGTGGGCGTGAATTGAGCGTGACGTGAGCGGGACGTGAGCGTGACCCCCTCAACACAGACACAACACACCGCCACATTTCAGGCCACGCGAGTCCAGCATTTGAGCGGCACACAAACACACGCAGGCGACAGCGCGCAAGTGTCCGGAATAATTCGAGGTCTGTTTTATACGTGAGGTCCCTCGCCACTTTGCCTCCTGTCGTTCTTTGCTTTTTTCTTTCTTTCTCTTTTTCATTTGTGTTATGGAAATGCCTTGCAACTTTTCTTTTTCTGTCATTTTTTTCCTATTTATGAATAAATTAAAAAAAGGTCCCTCGATGCCGTTCTTTACTCAATGCATTTTCTCTTATTACATTTTTGAATTCAAACTTGAAAATCATATTTCACAATCCATTCTTGCCTTCTTTCTTTATTTCTTCATCGTTCTTTTTCTTTTTACTTACGAGATCCCTCGCCACTCTCCATTTTTTCACTCCCATCTTTTTTCCAATGACTCGCGTTTTACAATATCTTTCATAAATAAGAGGTCCTCACCCTCTCACCCTCTCACCCTCTCACCCTCTCACCCTCTCACCCTCTCACCCTCACCCTCTCTTTCTTCACTCATTATTATTTTAATTGTATTTAAAATATCCATCACCCCCACTTTTTTATATCTCTTTATCTTTTTCGATTTTGTCAGTTTGTAAAGGTCTCTTGCCCTTTTATTTATTTCTTACTATCTCACCTTCTTTCCTCTCTCGCTCCTTCTATTTTTCAATTTTATTCTAGAGATTCCTAGCCACCTTCCTTTCTTTCTTTCATTCACTCCTATATTTCTCCCTCAATTTCTTCTCACGAATTTTCCAATTTTGTTGGAGAGTTTCCTACAACTTTTGTCTTTTTTTCTCTTTCCTCTCCAATTATTTTGACTTCCATTTTAGCGCAAATTCATTCTTCCTGTTTCATTCCATCAATTTCTTCCGACCAATTTCCTACTTCTATTTCAGTTTTCTTACAACCTATGTTTCTCTCTCTCCTTTCCTACTAATTACACATCCGTATCAGTTCAAAGTCATTCTTTATGTTTCGCTCTCAATTTCTTCCTACCTGGTTCCCACTTTTATTTGCGAATTTTCTTCCAACCTTCACCTCCTTCTCTTTTTCCTTTCGTGTTATGTATACTTCCTTTGAAGTAAGTTTATACCTCTCTTTCACTCTCTCAATTTCTTCCTACTAATTTCTCACTTTCATTTGCAAGTTTCCTTCTAGCCTTTCTTTCCCTCGTTCTCTTCCCATTATTTACACTTGTATATGAGAGCGCAGTAATTCTTTCTGTTTCGCTCTTTCAATTTCTTCCTACTGGTTTTCCTCTTTCATTTGCGAGTTATCCTAAAACTATCACCTTTTCCTCTTCCAATTATTCACACTTCCATTTGAGTGCAAAGTTATTCTTTCTGTTTCACTCTCTCAATTTCATCCAATCTATTTTCCCACTTTCGTTAGCTAGTTTTCTTACAACCTTTTCCTCTTTCTCTCTTTCCTTTTCTTTGTTTCTTTCTGTCTTTCCTTTTTTTGTTTCTATCTCTCTTTCCTTCCCTTTGTTTCTATCTCTCTTTCCTATCCTTTGTTTCTTTACTTCTTTCAAATTCTTTGTTTCTTTACTTCTTTCATATTCTTTGTTTCTTTACTTCTTTCAATTCCTTTGTTTCTTTACTTCTTTCTCTTGCCATAATTCCTACTTTGACACGAGTGCCCAGCAAGTTTCAGGAGCGTGAGTCAGACTCCAGTCTTTGTCTCAGCAGCGCACCACAAAGGTCACGCTGCGAGCGCTCGCTGTCGCGCCAGGTTATTTCAAAAGATTTGTTTGCGATATTGTCGGACGAAGAGGCCTGTATTTTTAGTGGCAGTATTTGCGAACGCTTGCCTCGTTCGTATTTATGCAGCAACGGTAAACACGGAGCAGATCTGGCTGCACCACCTGTGCATTGCACCATCTGAGTGCAGCACCACCTGAGTCCTGCACCGCCTGAGTGTTGCACCACCTGAGTGCAGCACCACCTGTGTTCTGCACCACCTGAGTTTTGCACCACCTGAGTGCAGCAGCACCACCTGAGTCCTGCACCACCTGAGTGTTGCACCACCTGAGTGCAGCACCACCTGTGTTCTGCACCACCTGAGTGTTGCACCATCTGAGTGCAGCACCACCTGAGTCCTGCACCGCCTGAGTGTTGCACTACCTGAGTGCAGCAGCACCACCTGAGTCCTGCACCACCTGAGTGTTGCACCACCTGAGTGCAGCACCACCTGTGTTCTGCACCACCTGAGTGTTGCACCACCTGAGTGCAGCAGCACCACCTGAGTCCTGCACCACCTGAGTGTTGCACCACCTGAGTGCAGCACCACCTGTGTTCTGCACCACCTGAGTCTTGCACCACCTGAGTGCTGCACCACCTGAGTGCTGCACCACCTGAGTGCTGCACCACCGGAGTGCTGCACCACCTGAGTCTTGCACCATCTGAGTGGTGCACCATCTGAGTGGTGCACCACCTGAGTGCTGCACCACCTGTGTTCTGCACCACCTGAGTGTTGCACCATCTGAGTGCAGCACCACCTGAGTGTTGCACTACCTGAGTGCAGCAGCACCACCTGAGTCCTGCACCGCCTGAGTGTTGCACTACCTGAGTGCAGCACCACCTGTGTTCTGCACCACCTGAGTCTTGCACCATCTGAGTGGTGCACCACCTGAGTGCTGCACCACCTGAGTGCTGCACCACCTGAGTGCTGCACCACCTGAGTGCTGCACCACCTGAGTCTTGCACCATCTGAGTGGTGCACCATCTGAGTGGTGCACCACCTGAGCGTAGCAGCAGCTGAATTACTGGCCTGCTGCACAGAGCACACTGCTGCGTTACTTCTTCCGTTACCTCTCGTGTCAAACAGCGCTGTATTACTTTGTCCCACGTTCTAAAGTAACGGTCTACAAAGATAACGCAGAAGCGAACACAATATATATTATACAAAGGGCAAATTGGGGCGGTAAATAGATGCCTTTTAGAAATATGTTGCACTCAACATTCTTTCAAGTGACATTTTTTCTGATGAATATTGAAAAGAATGCAAAATTTCAGCCACGTCCCGCACTAAAGCTTTTGCAGAACGAAATCATTGCTGCAGAAGGTCAGCATCAGGCAAAAGTAGGCAGGCAGGGAGGAAAGAAAAAGCTGGTCAGCAGCAGGCAATTGCAGGCAAAAGTAGGCAGGCATGGAGGAAAGAAACAGGCTGGTCAGCAGCAGGCGAACACCGGAAGACGCAGGCTTGAGGAAAAGAAAAAATCTGACACGGAACCAAGAAGGCAGAACCTTACGGTCCGTAACAAACATAAAAATACGAAGACTCTACCCAAGGAAATTATTGAGCCGAACTAGCCGGTAAATTGCCCAAGAAATTCAGACCCCAGGACCATCATGCGCTGTGAGGGAGCAGGCACTTGCAATAAGTAATCTACCCTCACTTGTTCGCTTGATTAACTCACAAAAACTCAGCCTTAAGTCCTTCTACTTGGGTCCCTAGCGGGCGAAACTTCCTCGAAGAAAACTCGGCTAAAGCACAAAATCCATCAAGAATCCATTTCTCCTCGAAAAATGTGTGGCAAAAATCTGTTCAACTCCATTAGAGAGGGAAAAATAGGAGGTTGTAATTTCCTTTGAAGCAGCTGGAGTTGCTGCCAAGAAAACTCTACGGGGAAGCAGCGCCTGATTGCATTAAACGAACTGAAGCCTTCACGTCGGCCTTCAAAGCGATGCCGCAGGGCAGTCATCTGAGCGAGCATCGCTTCGTTGCCTCCCATTTATTTCTTATAAATGTTATATCCTGTAACTTCAATGAGTAGAATTCAATGTCTGTCCAAGAAAGCATTTTAATTGATCCTCAGCTGATCTCGTGCTTTTGAATATCTGTGACTGGAAAATCATAACTGGAAACTGCTTTTGAGTATCTGTTATTCTTTAGTTTTTTATTTGTTCTAGCGAATTTGATAAGTAGAATTTTATGAGCAAAAAATTGTTCCAAAAATTCAGTGAATGTTCATTTCCTTATTGCATGATGTATCAGCGAAAGAGAAACTTCTACAAACAAATCCCAAAAAAGCTTGGATGGGTCGGTTTACTTCAACAGTTTACATTTCCTCAGAAATTTAAAATTCAGCTACGGATTTTCGCTGTCCAAATATTGCATATATTAATGCATTGAGTCGTCTTGCAAATATCAAAATAGCATTGTCATAACGACAGTTAGTGTATAAAAGTTCAAACCAAAACGCTGTCCGTATTTACCTTCTCAAATAGTTTTCATCGAGTGTTCTTAAAATGTAACTACCCGAGTTACTCTCTGGTGTTCGTGCAAACATTTATTCCCTTGTTTTGAAAATAATGAAGTTGATGAAAACGCAAGAAGACATTATCGTGCTCAGCCAAAAACTCCAAATTATGTGCAAGCTATTTATGAAATTCCAATTATTATGCCTTAAAAACATAATGTTTGTTCAAATTTAAAACGCTACTAAGCCACGGAATATTATTAGGCCAAACTTTGTACCCTTTTGGTTACGAACGAGGCGGATATCACAGAACTTGCAGACTTATGGGCAACTGAGCGGTATCAGGTATACGACTTTGAAGTTAGTGCAAGGGACTGGTAAACCTCACACCAATAATAATTACTTGATATCGGAAGTAAATCTGAGGCCGCCGTCACACGGAGACCAAATGGTAACGTTTCGTCGTAATCATCTACAGTCAGCAGTACTACTCGGTCTGTCTAGCGCCACAAAACCGTCAGATTTCAGCCTTAGTTCGGGACCAGTTTGGTCAAACTAAGACTGAAATATGATTGTTAACATTCCCACCTAATTTAGAGAGTTGACAGCTTTCAACTTTGTGTCTCCGATCGTGGGCCGTCTATTTCTACTCCGCAAAAAAATAGTGATCGACTGAATTAAGTGACTCCCTAGTCAAACGTGACTGAGCAGAATCTAAACCATTTCTTTATCTAATCAAAAAGCGTATTCCCCCCTTTTCTCTTGCAGTATCAACAGCTGAAACACAAAAGTATAGAGGACATCTAAAGTATGGTCATTTCTTCTCTGAGAATGGAAGAATAATTAGAAACGTAGTTCCATTGTAACGCAATACATTTCGTCAACTTCATTCGACACAAAGAAAACATTCATCGATCGTCAGTCAGCTACAGCTCAACATTTCCAAGAACATAAAATCAGACCAAAGCACAACACGATAAACGCTAGTCCCGCCTCTGAGAACATGCTCACTAATATTCATCCGTCGGAGAAAACAAGGACGGATTCATTAGGGCGGTCAAACTCCGTGCCCAGATAAGCTGTGACAGACACATAAGCGTTTTTGAAGTTTTAATGAAGTGGCGAGCTGCTCGAGCCTAATCTCCCTCTCGCCCCACTCGACGCCGCCGTAATTGGTCTTGCCGCCACCAAACATTCCGATGAAGGAGCGCTGCTTCCACTCACCAAATCTCGCCGTACAAAATCCGAACCGAATTCCGCCTCTATACCGAATCTTGCCATCTCGCATCGAGTGCGTCCCTGCTTCGCAGTAGTCGAGATTGTTTTGAGGTTTTGCTTTCATTTTAAACGGTGCATCTACAACACGGTCTCAGGAAAGCGATTTAAATACGACACCTGTGAAATTAGCGTGTGTGTGTTAAAGTCAATTGTATTAAGCGATGTTAAAATTAGCAAACATTAACTGGACTGTCCCTTCATTTAGTTTTGATTGGGTATTTATGAAAATTGAATCTATGACTGCTGGTCGGTCAGTAGAATTATGAAAACTCCCTCAGTGACCACTGGTGGCTCACGTCCCAGTCAAAGTGTTGAGGAAAGGCTGGAAGATTATTAAGGAAAGGCTGATTGATTCTGGGTAACAAAAATTTGAGTAAACCTTGGCCCTTTAGATCATAAAAGGAAGATTACCCCCCATTGTGAAAATATGGCCTTGCCTCTTAAATGAACGGATTAGTCGTTGGAAGAAAGCCAAAAATTAAAAACTGATTACCCAAGTTTCCTTTCAACTAAGAAGCGTCTACACTTCTCATTTGACTCAGTTATCTCCAAAGTAAGGAATACACGACAAGATTCGAAACAGTTCCCTATTTTTTCAACAATTAAAACGCATCTCTTAGTCTGACGCACTTTTCCTGCATCTAGCTTCCACCAGCACTAACTCGAGCTGAGTGAGGGACAGAGAGAGGAGAAAGACTGACGTGTCTTTGAAAATGCTGCAAGTGTCACGAATGATTAGCGTATCGTACCTGAGACACAATGTGAGCAATCCGAGAAGTTATTCTCAATTTCCATAAAGTATGTCTCGCGCACTTAGAAATTGCAGTAAAATCTTAGCATTATCCAGTCATGGTGAGCAAACTAAGCAAGGGGGCTAATACCTATTACAGCAGTTAGTGGTATGCAATGTGCGATGCATGATGCTGTTGAAGTTTTAAACGATCATTTTCAAGATAGAGCATCCAAATTGGGCGCTCGGAACGAACTATTATATTTTCTTTATGAACTCTGTAACTCAGCTAAGAACTGGTGTTTTCTATTGTAAAGAAATATTTTTACTTCAAAGCAATTATACATTTTTAGTCGATAAATATCTTCACCTGTCTTATCTCGCTAAATTCTCATTAGGGAGTAAATTTTGCCATCGACGCATCATCTTCATTGCACTCAGCTAATTAAGGAAACTTGTTTTGAAAAGAGTCCATGCAAACCTTTTAGGTGTCCATCATGTTTCGTACGTTGCGAGCGTATCACGGGAAATTTTCGTTTTAGAACTTACATTTTGAGTTTTCACGATCAACGATGTACGTGAAAGCTCGCAATTGTACAAGTTTTGCCTCACTTTGGAATTGTTCTCTATTCTTCTAAACTAGTGTACACAGCTCGTCAAAAATGGCGTGATTCAATGTTTTCCTAGAATAAATTATTCAAATGTGGATGACAAACAAATGTATCCATCCAAATAGTACTTGTGATAAAAATATTCTTGTCCTTGTGCAGTGGTAAAACTGGTATTGCAGATATGGTCATTAAGCATCCTGATGAGCGTGACAGAGCGACGGAGGAGGTGGACACTTAACAAATATAAAAATAAACAAACACACAAAGAGTATCATTAGGTAAGATAAGATACCTCGGACAACTCATAGCATATCTTGACTTTTCTCGTGACCTTACTATGTCAACATCAAGTCAAGGAAGTATGCTTACTTCTAAACCAGCGTGTATATTGCGATTTTTATCTAAATCTTTTAATTATTTTCACGAATTTTGTAACCTTTAATTCAATGAAATAACAGGAAATGTCTCTTGGCTACTCAGCAACAAGCGAGTCTGGAAGGCGTGTGACTGAGGCTAGGTTCTCAATAATTTATGATCCAGCTCATTGCAAAAGTTCCGTCAACTTGACTTATGCTATGTGTGTTACTTGTCGACAAAATTTTAAAGTTTGAGTTTTTTAGAGCGAAAATTAACGATACTACCTAAAATAAATTTACATAACAATGCACACATTCTCAAAACATAAATTTTCATTGCCGGATGCTACGACGTGAAGTGTTTAGAACTGTAGTCCTGTTCACCAGAGCGTCTCATTGTCGGCAACGATTTCGATATGCCCCTTTCATCATCAGCCTCGGAGATTGGAGCAAACATTCAGCAAGTGCAGCGAGTACGATCGACTAAACAAGACCTTCATGTTCAGCCTGTGCTCGACATGATGCTCCATTTGGCATCTCGGCGAAGCCCCTTGATCGAGATGAACCCAAGTGAGGTCAGGGCCGATCTCAATTGAGCGACTCAGTTTGCCCTGGAAGTCGAATGCTTGCTGCATGTTGCTTCCAATTTAATTGTTTCCCTCCGTCGTTGGTATGATCATCATGTCCGCAAGCTCTCACTACTTCTAAACGTTTTCTTTCGCCACTAACTTTCTCGCCCCTCGCTTTCTTAGCAGTATCGCGGAAGCATTTCATTCAAATTGCCAACTTGGGCTCGGTGCTTATCTCATTGAAGAGCTGCGAGTCTAAGCAAATTTCCTCACGACAATACAATGACACAATCGTTTGGGGCTCTCGCGCCATTGAAATGCAACTCTGGCATCGAAAATATTTAATCTGGTTCAAGTTGAAGACTTTAGCGAACGTGCGCTGAAGCATAATAGGTACTCGTACTCTCGAGCATTGTTTGGCCGACCGCTTTACGAGCTTTGTTCCTCCATTAATTCCTGTAGCAAATTTTATTCCTTTGTTGCTAGTGTTTTTACATTCCTGGAACACAGTGCACACTTCTGACCGACCCTTCTTGGCCATGTAATTTTCTTTACTTTGTTAGAAAAGGGCTCGAATTTCTCTCCGTAATGCATTGCAAGTGCTAGACGTGATCAATGGCCCTCTGTATTTACTAGATTTGCATACCGTAAATCAACGACGAGCAAGAATTGACTCAAGAACAAATGTGAGAAGAAATTAAACTTTGAATCCTGTTTCTACTTCAGGAATTGCCTTTTACAACACTATTTGGACGTCTCGTTTACTTAACTCATCATCTAGACGAGCTTGAATGTCAATTTTTCGTAGTCGTTGAATCATTAACAAAGTCATTCAAAATTTTACACGGACGATCGCTGCTGTGAAACCAAGTTCCTAACGCAGAAATTTTTCTGTATGCAATATATAAACATTATAATCATAGTTGTCTATAATACTCTCAACTTCTTTTGAAATTTCATTCCAATCATTGCGCTGAAAACCACGGTGTCGACAACAGTCTCGGCAATATGGTCTTCATAACCTATTGGGAGCTCCGTTACAGCCGAGCTGGGAGCTGGCACGAGATGTTATTGCTGTTAATCTTGGCAGAGAAATGTTACGTTGCATTTCTCAAGAGAAAACACACATCTGAAGGCTAAAGCCAGCCACCACATGAAGCGAGCTACCGAGTTTACGAAGCAGAACTTCGGAATAAACTACCAATTAGCTCCTTGATACGCAAAAGTTTTGTCTGCTTCAGTCCGCGCGCTTTCGAAACTTGTCCCAGAAGATCACTTTCCTCTTCTAAGCTTAGCTAAGAATGACGATCATCTCTCTGGCACACCGAGCTTTCAGTCTAGTATTGCCTAATACTTCGCACGGCTTTAAAGTACATAACAGCATAATATGAAACATCTAAAATACATGTTTTGTTTCTGACACGTATCATTTGAGCGATGTTATTCTCACTTTCTTAAACTAAGTTAGACGGTATATCAGCTCAACTTTATTTTTTCAAACACTTCAAGCACGAAGAGACTCAGCTGACAGTAGTTGTGAGCGCTTTTGAATCTTATTCCATTTCTTGCAGGATTTTACTGGTGTTGTCCCAGGCTCATTTTTGGGAGCATTATGGCGGCTTGAGACGAGCATCAGGCCTCAGGCAAAGTCTGCCATCCTGCACCTCGATGCAGTCCCGACAAAAGCCAACGCTCAGTCTGATATATTATCGCCATGACATAAGCCATTGCTGCTTTCATAATCCCTTGCCTTCTATCTTCATAAATACCTGTTTTCGGGACTCTAGGTGGGTTGTTTGGCACGCGCTTCGCTCGTACGAATAACGTTGGAGGGCCCCAGGCCTGGCAAGGAGAGATTGCCGTAGAGTTCTGGTTGCGTACATTTACTGAGGCTGTCAAGCTATGGAAATGAGTTGCGTGGATAGGGATAGCGCGAGGGCTTTGTTGTTCACAGCATTTTTCTTTCTGTGCGCTAGAAAGCAAAGTTGATTTATCTTTTCAAAAGGCTCCCTGTGCTAATAAGCCTTCGGGGAGATGCTCGCGCGACGATCCATTCTAATAAGTGATAAGAAGTGAAATCAAACTTCAACTCAACACTTCCTGGAATGGAGAATAAAGAACGACTCTTTCTTGGGTCTGCGTTGGATATTCGCTGGAATTGTGTGTAACATTTTTAGCACAGTTTAATTTTATGCCTAGTTGCTTTCTGTACTGCTGTTGTGCAGTTATACTATAATATTTGGAACATTTCCACGTCTTCGTTTCAAACGAAAGCACTTTCGAGGAAATAATGAACAACTGTAAGCTAGTACTTGTAATCTAATTCGTTTTTCGTCTTCTTAAAAAGACCGAGAAGGAAAATTTGGTATTCTGCTATTATCCGTGGCTAAACTATTAAACGCCCGGAACTTACAGCTGATGATACGTTCAGCGAAGTGAAAGCGATTTCAGTGTACCAAAGTCAACAATGAGAGAACATGAACTTGCACTGTCATTTTTAAATCCCCATTTATCATTAGGACAAAGCACCTGTGAACTGTACTAGCAATGGAATGACTACTGCACGTACTCTGAGCAACTAAGAGTTCGCAATAATATCAAAAAAATCATAAACAGTTTATTTACAATAGAGATGTTGCAAAAAACACCATTGCTTTTTAAGTATCGTAATGTAAGGATCCTTAGTTGATATACACACATGGGTTTCGTAATATTAATAAGTAAATAAATGACATTCGAAGATTAATTTATAACTTATCAACAACACTACCTTTAACCTTCATGTAAATGTGCTTGGATGCATCTCTGTGTAAGACTCTTGGTTAACATCATCGTTTGAATTTATCTTAAAATTTTGCGATAAAAAACTTATTAAAAAATAAGGCAAGCCATGAACACCGGTAGTTTAATAATTAGACGAAAATGTAATTATATAAAAGAAATACTCATTTCATAAGCAGATGAACTCAAGTACGTAGTTCTGGCGTCAAGAAGCCTTTTTGGAGAACATCAAATTTCTAGACCAAATTAATTATTTTTTTCATCTAGCATTCCAGTGACACTGAGGGCAAAAAAATGAAAGTAATTCCACAGAACACCTGAGAACAAAAAATGAAAGTACATGACTCTGTAGAACACCCTTGAGCCAAAAAATAAAAGTAGTTAAATAAAACACCTGAGAGCAAAAAAATGAAAGTACGTAACTCTGCAGAACACCTGAAAGTAAAAAATAAAAGAGTTCTATAGAACACCTGAGAGCAAAAAATAAAAGTAGTTCTATACAACACCTGAGAGCAAAGAAATGAATGTACGTAACTCTGCAGAACACCTGAAAGTAAAAAATAAAAGTAGTTCTATAGAACACCCGAGAGCCAAAAAAATAAAGTAATTCCACAGAACACATGAGAGCAAGAAAAATTAAAGTCCATAACTCTGCAGAACACCTGAGAGAAAAAGAAAACTAAAAAAGTTCTACAGATCACATGATCTTTACAAGCGCAAAACGCTCAGCCGAGAACAAAGCGAGGGACCAACTCTTCACGGCCACAGAACAACCAACACCGCCCAGACGCGCTACTCGTGCTGCTGCCAGCGTGTGGGCATCACTGGCTGGTGTTTTGGGGCTCGCTCAAATGAGCCCGAGCTGCTAAACAGTATATAACAACATACTGTAGTTGGTGAACAATGTATGTTCTTAAATAGCAACTGAACATTTTCGAGTGATGAGGTTTCATTCTTGAATTTTCATCACAAATGATACTGAATTAATTGAATGAGATTCTAGGACAGAAGATGTGGTAATTAAATCTTGGGCTAACGCGCTTCTACTGCAGAAACAATAATTCAACGCACAGAAAAGTTAAGATACGCTTTTAACTCGAGAAAAATACATTCATGAAAATTCTGCGGGTAAATTTAAAGTCATCAGTTCAATATAGAGAGGAAGGAAGACAGAAAAGTAGCTTATTACCTTTCCAGTTGATACATGGAGTGAATAGTGCTGTTTTTTAAAATGTTTCAATATAAAGATCCTTATAGTTGGAAACATACATAGGTATCATAATATCTATGGTAATGGTTGAACGAATGATTGAGAGAAATACAAAAAAATGTATTCCCTAGGTGGTTTTTTTCTAAGTTTGGGAACGAGTAAAAAATAGTAGACAATGAGCATTGATAAAGAACGCCTTTGAGTAGTCTTCACTTTCATTGGCTCATGAGCTTGGACTTCTGCAATAACTGTTGATATTGAAAGTGTAGCCGATGGATGTAAATGATTCTTCACCTAAAACTTAAAGGTCGACTTGTGGTAAATTTGAAACTAGCTTTTCGTGCATGTGTATCAACATGTACCTAGCGATTAGCTTGAAAAACTTGTTATATCTCAGAACAAATTTATGTAATTTCCTACAAATATAATGCTGGTGCAATACATTTTCGTAATCAAAAACAAGACGGGATTGCCGTACAAGGCTTTAGAAACATTTTACAACACAAATAGAATAATGAAACTGGCATTTACGCTAATAAACCAACATCTCAACGCTCTTTACTATGCACTTATGGCTTAGATTTGGTGTACAATACTTTTCGATTGTAAACCGCGTACAACTAATCATTGAAATAAGTGAAAATATTCTACAAAAAAACTAGTTTTAATTTCACTCTATAAGTCGATGACTGCTGGCGCATTTGAGAGACAGAGATTATGAGCAAAAATAGTTTTCTCATTGCAATTTAAATTTAATTCAACTTTTGTGCAGAGAAATCATGGGGATCTCGCACAACAAGCCTTAAATTTATCAAGGTGATGACAGCGAAAGTAAAAATCTGCTGCTAATGTTTCAATTAATCTGTGAGAAAAACAATTTTCCCTCGGAGAACTTTTAGGAACTTGTGAAACGTGATAATCTAGCATCGATTTTCTTTTAACTAAGGATCAATATTAGCTTAAATCATCAAAATATCTCACATTAATTAATAAAGGTTCTAAATAACCAAATTAAATTCCCGCACATAGTTTTTTACACATACGCAACAACCAACTACAATACTTTCTTCTACAATTCCCAAATTTGAAGCCGATTGAATTATGTAATAGGACTTTCTATACGGATAGGGCATAAAAATAACATTGTGCTATGCTGCATGCATTGGCTTATCATATTTTTGCATTTATTTCATCCATATATCATAGATGTATCTTTACTTATTGTACCGAATTCCGTCGGCCAGCGAGAGACAGAAAGAGCTCAAATTCCGAAAGCGATTGTCGCCTCCAGAGTTTCTACTGGAACAAATCAAGACCTCGATCATTTTATGACAATTGCGTCCGCTGAAATTTGGCGGTGAACTCAAATCCTCGCGAGCGAGGACTAACCTCAATATTGACATGTGATGAACCGCTCCAGTTCCTCCCACAGATTTCTGCCTCCGAACACAAACGCCAGAAACGTGTTGCCGCGCTAGTTTTTTGGCCGGACACTGCCACTCTCCGCCGGTCGTAGCCGTCACTGGTGATTGCGCAGAGCGCTTTTTAGGTGAATTACTAAGGGACAGAGACGGCCGACCTCTCTGGCTTATTTTCTTAACAAGCCAGTCGCTAATTACTGAACCTAATCAACATTTTGTTTTAGCTTCAGCGAAGGGCTTCGTGCTCTCGTTGCGAGCGGCATTGTTTGTCATGCAAACCTGCCCACAAATTAACGCGCGCCTCGCCCCTTCATCTCGCATCAAGCCTGTCTTATCTGCAAAGATGCGGGCGTCATTAATGCCTCCAATAACTTGAAGGCTTTCATTTTTCTTCCAGAAAATACCGTAAATCTTCTTGGAAGGCCACTAATTACTTTTCTATTGCGAAGTCTTTCCTTCTTTTCTTGCTCTGCCATACAGATATTTTGTAGGCTGCCTTCACGAAATTGCCGTGTGGTTAGTTTCTCCACGCATTCCCGATCGTGCTTTGAGTGCGAAAATAAATGTACATGTTTCTTGGTACACCAACGAATGCTCGTGATCAAGGAATTTCGAAAAAGAAAATCATAGAAAATATTTAGGGATTTACGTCGAGAAAGATGCGATGGAAAAAAGTTGTTTAATTCCAATCAAGTAGAGAAATTTCATTTTTTAAATGCCCTAAAACTAATGCCAAGGAACGATGACGGTGCTTTGGTTTGACCGGCTTGAATTTCAAACAACTAGGTCGAAAGAGAAGTATAGCTAAGTACTTCATTTTTCCCAAAGGGAAGAAACACCGCCGCGCTCACTCTGCGGGTCTCGAACTCTCGCCTTTTTCGCATGTAAGGCGAGCGCTTTCACAACAGAACGGCAGTGACCACTGAGGGGAAAATTTGACTATAATCATTAAGGTTTTGTAGGCAAACAAACTATTAATATATTTATTAAAATTATTTAAGAAATTATCATCAAATTTCGTAATTTTATTATATATAATATTATCTTTATTAAATTTTATTTTCATATTTATTGAATTATCATTGAATATTTATTATATTTTTACTTAATATTTCTTAAATTTTAATAAATATGTATTCATTTTTTTTATATATTAAATATTTTCTTAAATTTTTAAGTCGAATTATATCCCGGAATCAGTTTAAGGAATATGAGAAAAAATAAAGGGATTTTCTCAGCCGGTTTCCGTATCAGTACTACACAGTCTGTTAAGTTTACTGCACCATTTTTGCCAAGACATAACTTCCAAAAAAACGATGTCAGCCCTACAGTAACCTCTAATATCACCCCTCGAGTAACCCCTGATGTCAGCGCTTGAAATACACCAGGTGTCAGCCCTCCAAAAAACCCTGATGCCAGCCCTCTAGAAACACCTGATGTCAGCTCTCGAGAAACCCGCGATGTCAGCCCTCGAGTAACCCCCAATGTCAGCCCTCGAGTAACCCCCGATGTCAGCGCTCGAGTAACCCCCGAAGTCAGCCCTCGAGAAACCCCCGATGTCAGCACTCGAGTAACCCCCGATGTCAGCCCTCGAGTAACCCACGATGTCAGCCCTCGAGAAACCTCCAATGTCAGCCCCTAAAATGAGCCGCCCGAGAGCCGAGCTGTCGCGCGACGCTGAGCGGGATTGTCGTTTTAAAAGCTTGTCGCCGTTCGTTACTGCCCCAAAAACCCACAAGAAAACGATGCGAGAAATTTTCTCCCACTGACCCGCAGAAGCGTTACGACCCTGCCGCTGCGCAGACCTCACGCTCCGCAAATATATTCGATTGGCCACTTGATACGTCTACAGCCTGCGCAGGCGGCAACGTGAAATCGAACTCTACAGTTGCGGTGTAATGAGATTTATTTTCGCCTTTATTTTACGCACTATGGTGGTGATGAGTTTTTCTCCGTGATTCTACTGCGTTTTGAGGCTTGGGTTTTTTTCGTGTTTTGGGGCTGTGAATTAGAATTTTAAAGTGCGTTTGATATTTAGCAGGAAATGTTTGAGTGAGGTTGCGAAGTCCCTGCCGAGAAAGAAATGCATCCAAACTCAGCATATCGTCTCTGTATCTCAGTTATAATCAACGGTAATACTCTATACTTATAAAGCGAGTAAAGTTTGAAACGTAAATAATAATGGCAGGATGACTAACTCCTTACAATCCATAGATAATTGATGCAATAGTGAAATTTTTATTTAAGAACAGCAGAAGACCATCCAGCATTTAGCAGCACCTACAAACCATCTTACACCTACACCACAACTGCAGACCATCCAGCATTTAGCAGCGGCTAAAGACTATCTTACACCTACACCACAACTGCAGACCATCCAGCATTTAGCAGCGGCTACACACCATCTTACACCTACACCACAGCTGCAGACCATCCAGCATTTAGCAGCGGCTACAGACCATCTTACACCTACACCACAACTGCAGACCATCCAGCATTTAGCAGCACCTACAGACCATCTTACACC
>JACJUY010004049.1:2036-18131 GCA_014220935.1 Platorchestia sp. MABIK | reverse complement strand
ATTTAGCAGCCCCTACAGACCATCTTACACCTACACCACAACTGCAGACCATCCAGCATTTAGCAGCACCTACAGACCATCTTACACCTACACCACAACTGCAGACCATCCATACGCCAGAAGTAACCTTCTACGCTTCACAAAATTTCAAGAACAACATTAAGTAGACTCCACTGTCTCGGCAAGATGATTTTACGAGATGAATCTAGGAGATGATTTTACGAGATGATTCTTCGAGGTACGTGATTCTACGAGATGATTTTGCGAGATGATTCCAGGCATCGCAAAAATTCAAGTGAGAAGAGGAAGTGGACTCTACTGTCTCGGCGAGATGATTGCTGCTTTTAAGAGGTTTTGCTAAGGCAGGTACAGTCATCAAGGGAAGCAAGGCCCGTAAGTTGAGCAGGACCAACACTTCCCATTTCCTCAGCGCCATTAAGAGGCAGGCCTGAGTAAAGGCTCATCTCTCTCTGCCACTTTAGGCCACCTTTTAGTTGAATGCAGGCGCTCTACTCTTCCGAAATTCTTTGCTTCCAGCTTTGCCGAGGCTTCGTTCAGTTTTTCTTGAGCGGGATTTTAGAGGGGAAATTACGCGCGTTATATCATTCAGACAAAAGACGATCTGACAGCCAGCAACAGCCTATACAGGGTAGGCCTACGGACGGCCGCCTTGACAACACAGCTCGTTAGGCTGCAATTAGAGCGGCAGGAGCAGGAAGCTACTTTTGCCTTCACACCGACAGCATCGTAATTAAACGCAAGGAATTGCTCTTCAAAATGCTTAATGTCCAGTCAGAATACCTGCTGCAATGCGCACCGACTGCAATTCATGTTGATCCAATCTTCCTGATTCTGCATTGAAGTGACGGGCTCTGAAGACCAGTGAATTGAACTATTTGTCTTCACATGCATTTTCACATTATACTCGTGTTGTGAGTTAATGCATTTGCAGCATTCCAACACTTTAATACCAGTAGAAAATCGCTGGACTGGTTTTCCCAGGAAATGGGGATAATTCCCTTCCTTTTCTTAAAATATCTGAATTTCTCAGTAACTCCCCATTTCCATCATCCTCGCAAAACAATGAGACGCGTTCCTCTTCCTCAACCATTCACTACGCATGTACAGGATGAAGTTTGTGTCCCCAGAGTCTCATACGAGCAGTTCATGTCAATTGAAGAAAGCAGCGCACACCTCCGTTCGAAAATGAAGGTGTTATTTCTAAGTTTGACCTACAATTGGTTCGCGCAAATTGTTTTCTGATGAACCGAGAAGACAGTTTCAGATCAAGAGTCCTAGAGTTCTCGGGAACGGATGGAATATAGTTGGATCGTGTATCTGTGATACGGGCCTACTCTCGTGATATTTTTATTACGGTTGCAGTATCTTCATCTTCGCAAATTTTTTTAAGTAAATGTTCTTCAATTTCTGTCTCCCCACAGCGAGACGCGCTTACAGTTTTTGGTGACAAGACACGATGCAGATTTTGATACTTTCTGTCTATCTCAAAAAACACGCTAGACCAAAAATGCGTGGATATTTGAATTATGATCGTATGATAGCGCACGGTTGAGGAACTTTTTGTTCCTGCTAGCTATACGAAACTACGTTTTCTCTAATCAATAGATGGCTAAAATCAATAGGAATTATTTTCCTCTCAAAATGTGTTCAAATAATAACTGAACCTTCAATAAAACTTTGCAAACAATAACAGAATTTTCAATCCAATTGCATATTCTTTTATTTTAATTACGAAGTATTTTTGTCTTGTATTGTTGTACAAATCTTTTAAAACAAACAGCTATGTCATATTACTCTATTTTTCCTGATATTGAAGCATAATAACTTTTGTTTTTGACAAAGAACTTTAAGCGAAAAATCTCTCTCCTTGCATTCATTCTAAAGTCCCTTTCATTATAGACCCACATGTTTTTTTCGGTAAAGTCACCCATTCGGAACCGTGTTGAGAATAAAATAAGCACTAAAATAAACACCCCAAGTCCATGAAGAGGAGCCTCAGCACTACCAAAAGCAAGCTAGCAGCGTAAGTGCAGCAGCAAAAACAAGTCTTTCTTGTTCTTACTCTCTCACTCTGTGCCAGAAGAGCTCATCCTTGCAGAGCGCTGCTGTCTTTCCAGGTCGCCAACGAAATTGTCAACACATTCCCTGCAGACTCGACGGGACTTTTTGCCTTGTATTTCACAGTCGATTGCTCCCGGACGCCTTTTCTTTGCAGCAAAGAAGCACGAACACGCCACCATTGTGCCTCCGCAGAGACATCTGTCCGCGCTCATTGTATCTATGCTACCCAAATAGAGTGGGATCTCTTGCGCCACGACGACCAAAATACGCCTTGTTTATTGGTAGGTGGTGTGGTGTGCAGGTGCTCATCACTTTTTGTATGCTCATTTGGTAACGATGCGATATCGAATACGCGTAAATGATGGAGGGTCTCCGCCGTGTTGTTGCGAAGGTGGAAGATGAGCCTATATTATAAAGAAATTTTGAGCCATTTTGACAGTAAAATGGAGAAATCATGCACCGTAAATGATCAGGAAGTAGAGTTAGGGATATCGAATGTATCTTTTTAACAATTTTTTGTACGCAAAGAGAATGGTCGAGTCTAGTTTTGTATTTCTACAGCCTTCAGGAGTGATTACGAGAACGAGTCGAAAATGACTTTTTGCGCTGAATTTTAGGAAACAAATTTATTTACGCTCTGTCTGAAATTCCAAAGGCCGCTAAACAGTTTCAGCATTTTATGTAGCAAACAATTATATTTTAATAGCTAAAACTCTTGGTAAGAGAACAAAATGCATAAAAAAATACTATGTGTATGTAAGTTACAAGTACAAATGCAAAATGCCATTGATAGCTGTTATTTCAAAACTAAACACCTTAATAAATAAAATTTTGAGATAACCTTTGAAGCTTGTACGTTCACCATTTAAAGTTTCATAGTTTTTATTCGATCTAGCGCGTAGCGTCGCAACTACCTACCATTTTAGGTGATCATTACATCATGCAAATTATTTCAGCTCAAATTTCTCGCTCACTCAAGAGACGCACGCGACACGTCCACAGGAGAAGTATCATCGCTCCCGTATCCAGGAAACGCACCTCACTGTGCAGTATTTAATGAACGGCGGAAAAGGCAAGATCTTCTTTCAAGATTTTCACGAAGTTTCTGCATTGGCGCGAGGAGGAAGAATCACTGCACATCGCACGCTTTATAATTGGCTCATCGACCGGAACACGCAATGACTCCCAGAAGCAGAAGTCGGCGAAATGAAGGTGGAGACTTTTATGCAGGGGAATTCTTTTGTGAACGTCGCAGAAGTCGCGAGCAGCATTTCGAGTTCAGAAGGGAAGTCGACGCAAGATTCGCGGACGGGTTCCGAGGACGTCCGCCGTTCCGCGGTCGAGGTGCCGGACGAAGCTTCCGGAAATTTTACGGACGCCCATTTCGAGGAAGGTGAGTTCATAGTTTTTCTAATCGTTACTGAGTTTGGATAGTATGGTTTTGATTACTGCATGTTACTATGATGAAACTTTACTCTGCTGTCATTTGTTGCGATCAAATCAGTTTCATTGATCAGTTAACCTTTTCATATAAATATTCATTAATTCTATTATTAGCCAATCATTTTACTAAGCTTCAAGAGTCTGATAATAAATGAACAACCAGAACGAAAATTTATGATAAAAATCTACGTATTTTCCGGACAAGCGATATCGAAGTCTTGTTTTCGTCAAACGTATTGAGTTCAGTATTCTGAAAGTTAATCATGACGAAATTTTACACTGATTCATGGTGACAAATTTTTTGCTGGTTTGCTGAGAATTCGAGAGTGAGATGGAGACAATTTTTCTATGAAGTATTTTTAAATCAATGAGTGAATATATTATTGACTTGAATCATTGACTTAATTGAATCATTTAAGCATATTACCATTAGCGGTTCTTTCCATGCGTGATACTACCCCTTTCTGCTAAAAGAAGGTAATTCTTTTGATCGTCGTTATTTTGGTATCGTTCAATTTATCAGAGATGTAGCATATTCTACTGAGTTAACTCTCTACTGTATTGAACTATGTATTGATCCTACTCATGCGACTGTTATCTCAAAGATATTTAAACTATTTTAAGCAATGTATTTACCACAAGCAAGACATCATCAGTCAATGTTTTATACATGAAATTACATGCGGCGATCTTGTAGAGGTTCAAAAGCTTAAGTGTTTTTAAACGCTTGAATGAATCATTTGTCTGATCATTATTTTCTAATTTTCTTACGGCTTAAATAACTTTTCTTGCAGCGTCAAGAGCAAATTGGTGTTATTTTTATTAGTTCCATGCTTTTCTTCTACTCCGTGTTGTGAATATGGTGAAGTAGCGTTTAATTCAATAGCTCTCTAGATTTTCTTAGTTTCCAGCGAATAATTAACACAAAGCAGTCGGTTTTCCTAATGCCAAGTTAGCTGACGCTTTTTACAGCATCTGTCACCGAAATTGTTCATGAGATCTGTCTTTTAAGGGAGCAGAACATGTTGCCTGAAGCACAGAATTTCATCACCTCAAGCTTCATTTAAAGGTCAATTCCCCTACAAGCGCTCTCTTTGTCGAAATTTAGACCCTCTCAATCATATGAATTGCTACTCACAAATATTGCTTGTTTAAAACAATAGTTAATGTACTGTGCATAGATTTGACCGTTTTTAAATAATTTTCGCTTAATCAATTTCTCAGTTACTGTGATCCTCGAAGAATGGTCAAACAGGCGTGAAAATTTTTGCGATTCACTTTCTTGATGCATGAGAGCTTTAATATTGGCTGGCTACTTATTATTGAGTAGGAATTTAAGAATCTCTTTAGTGCGGTCAGTTTTAAAGCTTATTAAAAATATTATTGTCATTGGAAAATGTGATCTAGTCTTTCTCATCAACTAAATACTTGTGACATAGGGAGTCATAGTCTATTTCTACTAAAAATTCTGTTACTGCTTGTGATTAAGAGTTTAAAATGCTGCAGAGACTTGAAAAATTAAATGCTGAGAACTACATCTTATACCGAGTGAACCACTATCACGGTTGGAATGAATGTGAATAATGTACGCCATTTTGTGCAGTATCTCTTTCCATGTAATATTCATTAGTGATACACCGGATTGCACAAGTTGAAAGTGATCAACTCACTTGTTCAATTCACCTGTAAAATACACAGTTCAACCTGATTTTTAATTTGTTTGGGGGTCAACAATGGACCTTTGCGTCCCAAAATCTCCAAAAACAAAATTGAAAGCCTTTTAGGTAACAACAGTAATGTAAACAAATTGCTTTTCTTTATTCATTACTCTGTCAGTACGCTATTTTTCTTTCTTCATTATGTGCCTCAGACCTTGGGGACCGGAACGCCGCTACCCGTGCGCCCCACGCCCTGGTTCAGAAAACTGCGCTCCGGTCAGGTTGGGTTCAACGGACCTCAGATGGCGTTTAGGCGAACGACCTCCAGCCATGCACGATGATCGTCACTCGTTCTTTCCTCACCAAATGTTCTTTTCAACGCCAGTGGTAGCCAGACCGCCATTTGCTGAGTATGAGCCTCCTGCCCCACCACCTCATGGCCGAGGTGTACCACGATGCTTCCGACGGACTCCGAAATATCCCGAACGGCGACGGTCACCCACGCCTCACTTTCGAGACCCGGTTCAGCGACGGCGTGAGAGAACACCAAGCCCAGGCAGAACTCAAAAATCACGCAGAAGGTCATACGAGAACAACACCGATTTGCAGACTTACGATGATGTTGACTGGAACGACGAGAGCAGTCCAGAATATCAGCGCTACTGGGATTCTTTCGTATTTAGCAAGCAAACTCGTCCAGAACGAACAGTTGAGAGCCGCATAGAAGTAACCTCTGAAACTTCTTGGGAAACATCTATCGACAGAAACCTAACTCTTCACGAGCAAATAGAGAAAGGAAAACGGAAAAAACACGCAAGTCACTGTTCACCAGAGGAATACCGTGGCTCACGCGCATCGAAGCGCCGGGTTTTTGAAAAACCATCTCAAGTTAGTGCCGACAGCGATGATAACAGCAGCAGCAGCAGTGATTCTAGTGGCTCTTCTTCATCTTCTTCTTCAAGCAGCAATACAACAAGTCGCTCAACTTCAGCAGACAAGAACATTAACGCTTCATCCACAGATTCAGACCTGCGCCAACGATCTCAGCATGTTTCTCCGCGGAGGTCTTCTAGATACAACGCTCATGAGCAAACAGCTACAATGACGGATGTGTCAGTCCATGAATCTTCGCAAAACTCCTCTACGACCGAGCTCCAAACGCCTGCTAACGACTCCACCTCAAACATCCCCGTGCTGTTATCCAGCACTTACGGCAGCACGTCAGATTTCAGTTCGAGCACGTCCTGGTTTGATTCATCCTACAACTTATCTAACACAACAAGCAACGACTCGTCGGTGTACACGTCAGAAGACAGCGGCAACGCCTCCATGGCGGACATTTCCCTGGAAAGGTCAGACCCTCGCGGGCACGCCTTGGACCAACTGAGGAAGCTGACGCGCTGGGTGCTGCGTAGCTGCATCAGCAGGTACATGCCGTCCGTGCGGCCACCGCAGCTCAGCGCCCTGCAGGTGTGTAGCCGTAGGATCATTGTTTACTTGTTTATGAGTCAGCTGAGAGTTAGGTAGGCTTTCTTCTTGTTGAAATAAAACGATTTTTTATTATGTTAGGGACCATTTTTTTTTCGGTTCACTGCTGTCCTGTTTTTTCAGCACATACTACTTTCTTCTTCAACTTTCATCCTGTTTCATGAACTTTTTCTCAACTTCCTGTTTTCATGTCGATCTGTGTCCATTTCCTTGTTCATGTCTATGTTGTGCATAGATTCTGCGTTCCTTTATCTCCATAGTAAATGGTGCCTTCCTCTCTTTGGATCGCCTTTGTTGCGGACAGGGAAGCTTAAACTAACATTTATCTAATCTGTCAGTGAATCAACACGAAATAATGTGTGACCCAGGTCGTAAGAATAATGCATCCCTGAAATCGTCACGGTTTCGTTTAATATGAGACCAGTCAGTTTGTCAAATCTTTAAGTTAAATGAATGCAGCAGCGATTGACAGATAACACTAATCTCTAGTAAAATATTTTAAACTGGAAAATGAGAGGTTGACTTTCGAATAGGTTGACACCTAATGTAAAATTGTGTCCGTGCGTGTTTTCGTTTTTAATTATCAGTAGCGTTTTATGTAATTCGCTGTTTAGAGTAAATTTATTCACAACGTAAAATCATGTGAGCCATTTCCAATCCCTACCTACTTTTACAAAAAACTTCTCAGCTCTGAAGAAGAAAGAAAGCCAAGATTTATTTTTTCATTTGCACCACTGTAAACAAAATCATTATCCGTGCAGGTGGGCATCACACGAGACGCAGACGTGAGCAAGTGGACGGAGTGCGGAGTGCAGCACGTGCTGATGGTGGACCGAGAAGGTTCCCACATGGACGCCGCAAACAGGGCACATCAGAGGGCCTGCGAGACCGGGAACTGGTGCACTGTTGACTGGATTTACAGGGACTACGTCCGTGAGGTGTGGCCCCACACGCCCGTCGATGTAGCATGCAGCCATTTGGCAATGCACGCTGCGCTCGGGTCTTCCTCAAAAGCAGAGCTCTTCGCCCACAACATTTCCTGCTCCCTCAAAGAAGGTTCCTGTCTCGTGATGACCGTCATCAGCGCTACGAGACTCTTAAGCCTACTCAGGAAGGGGAGAGACGGTAAGGTATTTGAAGGAGAAAACTTTCGTCTTAGGCTTCACGGCCACTCAGCCCGCAGTACTCTGCCGAAGTTCGGGGTGCGGTTCACGTTACAGATTGGATCAGATCGGTTTGAGGACTACGTAGTCCAGCTGTCAGTGGTTGAAGACATATTCGCACCTCACCGACTCCAACTCATAACTCGACGATCATTTATGCAGCTTTTCGACCAATCTTGCAGCTTCAACACTTGTTTAGAGCAACTTCAGCAGCTGCAACTGGTGGAGAACAACGCCCCCAATAGGGAAAAACTCTCGCCTATGATGCAAGATATCGCAGAGCTGTTTGACGTAGTCATCTTCAGAAAAATTTCTTCGAGTGTTTAGTAAACGTTCGTCATTGCTTAGTTTATCAATGTTTATTAGTAGTTGCAAACAAATGTGAGAGGAAGTTTGAAATGTTTGTGTGTCAAATGCTCCCATGGTTTTCAACTTTTTAATTCATTTCATACCCAAAGCCTGAGGTAGAATAAAACAATAAACGTGCTAGCTCAAAAATCTCTTACAAATATTTAGCTTCAAAATGTGTTGTACTAAGGCCGTTGCTTCATTTTTATTCCAAGCACATCGACCAGGATGTAACGTTTTCCTTATTATTTTATACCTCTTTATTAACCGTAAGTTAAATAAAATATTTTTAAAATTGCACTGTGTGTTGAAAACATCATCAAAGCTGCGCATGGTATAATCATTCAACAAAAAATCCTGAGGTTAAACATAGCAATGAGTAGCAAAAGTTACTTGCATATAGCTCACATTTCAGATAATTCAATCTCGATATAAAGAGCTACGTTACGAATACTCAACACAGACAACTCCTCAATCAAATCATTCAATGACATGATAATAAATTGATAAGGCCGTTACAGCCGATTAGAATTACTAATTCAACCAATAACGACATTTAACAACCGACTCTAAAACAAATGCATCTCGCAAAAATGCTTTGCTTCTCCATGGAGGTAAAAACTGTTCGGACATATTATACAGTAGCACGTTATGCTACCGGTCTGCATTTTCCTAAAGTTCTAATTGATAATAATGAATAACGTATTTTTTTGTCAGGTCATTTGATATAGCAACCACAGAATAACGGCATTCAAGGGGAAAAACAACACAACATAATCAATTTAGGGGAAGCATACCATAAACATGAAATAAAGTAAATTATATGATAACCTAGATAAGAAAATTAAACTATGTATTAATACAAAATGCAATTTCAAAAAGTTTTGGGTAAAAGAAAAATCACAAATCTGCCGTATGATAGAAGTTATACTAGTAGTCTTCAAATTCTTCATAACTGACAACTTCATCAAACACTTCATGCTTTATTTGCAAGAAAGACGAAGGATTAATAACAACACCGTTATGTGAACTGCAGGAGGAATTAGCGTTGTCTGAGTGAGCTCTAGAACGAGAGCGTCCACACAGCGTTTCTCGAGAACCATTTCCGACTGCTACCTCAGTTGGTTCATCATCCTTCTGGGGTTTTGACTCGTCAGTGGGAGGTGCTGGAGATTGATTGGCTAGCTGCTCTGCTGTAGTAGAAAGTAATGATGATTGCACATGCGTTTGCGCGTGTGACGAAGTATTTTCAGGCACAGGCAGTACAGATGATTGAGAATTGCTCATTGGCTGTGAAAATGGGGTCTGATAATGAGAAGATTGTAAATGTGTGGATGACTGCGAATGCTGTAAAAATGTAGAATGAGGTGACGACTGTGAAGGAGATGACTGTATGAGCGGTGATTGAATGCTTGATGAAGACTGTGCATGAGAAGATGGTTGAGGTTGAGGCAATGGCTGAGTATGAGAGGGGCTAGATTGAGGAGACAAATGTAGCTGAGATGACTGAGCATGAATGGGTAAATGTGAATGATGTACCGAATTTGAATGAGGCGACGGATATGAATGCAGTGAGGAATGCGATTGTGATGGGTGTGAAAGTGGTGATGGATACGAATGTGATGGGTGAGATTGAGGTGATGAGTGAGAATGAGATGATAGATGGGAATGAGACAAAGGTTGCAAAGAAAATGGCATCGGCACTGTGGAGTCAGAAGGACCATTCATGGCTATTCGCTTGACAGGCTTGCGGCGGCTGCTGTCCCATTCCTTGGCGTGTCGAAGCACCAACTGAACCGCCACCACCCTCGTCCGCATGTCTTCAAGGTGGAAGCCACAGAGATTTAGCGCATCTGAAACACACATTAAAACTCAAAACCAAGAAATAAGTCTACAAATCAAATGAACAAAGATGTTGAAGAATTTAGTAAACTATCAATATTATAAGGCTGAAGCTAAAAAGCTCAAAATATTTCATTTGAATTCAAGTGTAAATGTTTCAGAATAAAGACTTTATTTGAACTAGTTTGTACTTACTCAATAGCCAATAGAAAAATAGTGCAAAGAAACATTAGGGGTCAACTTTGCATTACCAAACTGACTGGATAACATAAATTACAATATCTAGTAATCTAATTGTAAATAAAGCACTAAATACAAAAAGAGACAAGTGCAGTTAAACATAGAAGTAAAATGTTCAGATGGCATACCCATGACACACTCAAAAGCAGGGTGGTACTTGAAGGCAGTCTTTGTCAGCTGACGTTTCTCTCCCAGTCCACTGTAGCTGAACTGCAGGGCCAACTCACGCTTCATTAGTCTCCTCAACATCCGCTTCACGGTGTCATTCAGAGTCACGCTCCGCTGCATTATCAAGTGCTCTCTCTGGAGAAAATAATCACTTGATAGCAAAATTTCTATTATATAAGCATGGGATCATGCATTGCTGCAGCTGCAGCTCTGCAACAACTTGCACCATCAAGCATTATTAACAGAATATGGGCATGAAATTGTTGGCAACAAGTTTTTAAAATTCATCAGAAAGTTAAAAAAAATGAATAGAAAATAACTTACAATAGAAGGGTGGGCAGCAAGCTCATCTAGCTCTGCAATGGTAGAGGCAGGCCCTCGTATGGGAGGAACATCAGGCACTTCACTGACTCGGTCTGGCTGGTGTACTCCCTGAATGGACTGCAGCATTTCCATTATGCTGGCTATATTCTTGCAAATTGTGTTCTGAGTTATTTTTATTTCTTTAATATCCTTCTTCATCTCAGCCATCTCCATGCCAATGCTGACCAAAGATGTTGGACAAGATGGTCTGTGAAGGAATTAAAAATGAAGAAATTTAAACATGCTAACATCAATGCTAGTGTGTCTCTAGAACATAGTAGAAAACTGATTTTACCAATTAAATAGTTCAGAATAAAACTGGGTCTAAAATATATATACATCTAACTAGTCTTATTACAGATGATGACTTGCACAGCAAAATAGATAGACAGTGAATCTTGTAAAATGCTATTTCTCAGAAGAAAAACTTCTCAAATTATGCCATAGTAAAAGTTACCTTTCATTTATAATTGTTGATCTTACAAAATCATTTGGAGGAGGAGAAGAAGGTGGTGCTTCACTTTCAGATGAAGAGCACCCTTGTCCTGTAGAAGCCATTTTCATTAAGATATTTGTTCCGTGATTTTTGACAGACACTGAACTTGAATTGGAGTGAATTCGTCGCCGTTTCTGCCCCGCAAACTCAGAAAATAATTTTCTAGACTTTGAATTACTATGCACCTGTTTTTCCATATAAGCATCAGTGCACAAACCAGTTCTTCAGGAACAAAATTAATCTGAAATAAAAATAGAAATATTGCAAATTTACTAAGATTTTTTGTGTACTAGAAATTAATCATCCTTATAGCAAGTTGCAGATGATTAAGATACATACAAATATATATATTCAAATTCATGCTTCTAATAAGGTTTGTAGGATATCATACTTGATTTATTTTTTTAACTTTTTCTAACAAATCATTTGAAATGAGATACAGTTTTACATGAGAAAAAATATTCTTACAATCATATTCATCATAATACTTAGTTCAAGACTCTCTAATCACAAAGGCAATTCCAAGAGAGTGAAAAGGAGAGACCATTTAATTTAAACCTGACAACATGAGTAAAGTATGCATTAGGTATGTTCCTGTAAAAGATACCCAAGGCATAGAAATAGTAAGTTAGAAAGGTAGAAGAAGAAAGAATAGAAAAGAGATAGTAAGAAAGGCATAAAAACTGAAAGAAGCAAAGTGGCCACTAAAGATAAAATCCCAAAGCCCTGCCTATAGCAAAGATAACTTAACAGTATTTCCCAAATGGATGCTAATCCTTATGGCATAAGATAAACAAACCTAACACACCTAATTTTATGGCTTTTCCTCTACCTCCAAAATGAATGAAAAAACATATTTACTAAAAAAAATTTTACACTGTTACAATCTTTCTTAAAAATGAATTGGTGGAGTTCATAAATTTTGTATTACAGAAAGAAATCAGGAGAAAAATTAAAACATTAGGGCATAGAAGATATTTTTCTCTAATTACTTTTCATCTGTTCCATAACTTGAAAAATATCATGAATAAATATATACATAAATATTCTAAACATTGAAAATTTTTGATTCTTGATATGCTAGTACTTCAGCTGATTTTTAAAGTAGGTATAATTGAGTGCTCATAAATTTGCATAAGATAAAAGCATACTTAAATTACACAGAAATGTAAAAAAAATGCAATATTCATTCAATACACAAAACAATTATGTTAAAAAACAAACATTCAAGTCAGTCTATAAGAAACACAGCTATTTTTTATGGTATGTGACACATTTTTTTCTCATTAAACCCAATTTTCATTCATTAAAAATAGAAAGAACAAAACATTTCATACAAAGTAATGATGACTATTGAGTACCTTGGTATTTGAATTGCAGAGGATGGTATGTACATAATTTTTTAAATTCAAAATAACCATACAAAATTTTTCTATTAATAGATTTTTCTATAATTATACTTTCATGAATTATAGTTTTCAATGGTAACATCTGCAAACTTATCATATCATTAACATGTAATCTATTATAGTGCCAAACTATAACACTGTTTTGGGTTACAACAATGAAAATAATTAGTTTCATTTTAGCTAAACAAGCAAGAAAGAGTAATTAATGAGCATCAACAATACCATTGTCCTAAATTTTGGGATACTGGTACAAGGAAACACAAAATAGGCCTAGGCCCATCACACAAATAAATAACTAAATAGAAATACATTTTGTACTGAGTACAACAAAAACTTTTTATAATATTTATGAAATAAATACAAATTTCTATTCAAGTTCACTGATTAAAAGCTGTTTTTATATATCTCAATAAAAATATACATTGCCATCTTGTTTTATCAAATGAATGAATTATGATATAATTCACTGTAAAAGCGTAGCAACTAAAAAAAATACATATATTTCCATTTTAATAAAAACATTATATTAAAAGTAGGCTGAATAACAGTATTTTAAGCAATNTTATTTAGCGATGCTCAATAACTATATATTACTATTGCATGAAATGCCCGGGAGTTATTACTGTTGAGATGATATAGAAACTCATGAACACAGTCAGTTTTTATATGTAATTATTACAATTGCAATGACATATTATAAACGTTAGACCTCGAGGAACTATTTGTCACAATTTTTACTAGTCAGGCATGAATTTGAGAAACGTGATCGTCAGAGTATTAACTCGTAATCAGCGAATTATTAAATAATTAAAGAATTTAAAAGTAAAACAATTTGGCTATGAATGTTTAGAAGAGAAAAAATAAAATGATACACACATGGTATTGAGTAAAAAGATTTAGTGCTAACAACAGGGTAGTTAATCCTCAAAAAAAATCAAATATCAGTTAGCCAAAATTTCTGGTATTGCTTTTAATATTATCTTTATTTTGTTTTTTACATTTAGGCTTGGGCTAGATGTCGAATGTAGCGAGGTCAATTCCTCTTGTTCAGTTTATATTTATTAAGAGTAGGAGGTTTTGACTGAAAGTAGTGCCTCACAACTGAATGTCGCATGACAATTGTCAAGTATTTAAAGTTAAACAGATCAACGTGTTCGGTGTTCCATGTTTTCTGCTAGCGCTCGGGGCTTTACGTGACATTCGCCTCTGTGCAGCGCGTAATGTAGCATATGACCAAAAAGTGTTGAGTGCGTTTATTGCAATTTTCTTGTTAAAAGTTGGACGTTTTAGCTTATCTGCATTATGTTTCCTGCAAATCACATCCAAGTCATCAACAAAGTCTGCTCCCTCGGGAGATCCCAACATCATTTCCTTCATAGATGTAAGTTCAGTACCAGTAGAATATATTAATTTCTATTTAAATTGTATCCTCAATGACTTAAGTGGTAATTATGTAATCTAAACTTTATGGCCTGCTTGGCTGTTGTGAAAACTTAATGGTTACCTATGCTCCCACACCGGCAAAGAAGGTAAAAGTTAGCCGGTTTTCGATTGAGATTTTTAATGAAAAATGTTTCTATTTTGCTGATGAGATGCATTGTAAATGGTTTCCAGCTACCTTCAGCATATTTTTTAAGGTTAAGTGTCTTTTACTAATTTGATAAACTACTCTTTTACAGAGCAATGATTTGAAAGTTTAAAAAAATTGAAATCATAGCAATGGTTTTGATAATGCCTTGAAAAAAATATTTTTCAGTTAATTTGCACATGCATGCACATTTTAAATAACATCTGCATACCATTAATGTAAAGATATCTCTTGATTCTAATGATAAAAATATTCATTCTAGGAAAATTTGTGCTAGTGTGTTAGAAATTAATGATTTACTTGCTTGATTTTGATTCCAAACTGTGATAGGCACAGTGCTGTATTTGATCTGGCAGAGGTTCTACATTACATCATCTTAGTTTACTTATGATAGGTAAGAGAAGATTTGAGGATTTTTGTACTAATTTATACCTTATTAAAGTTTTCTTTTTTTGCAAAACCGTAGTTTAAGTATTCGAAAATAAATCTGCATCAAATTAAGGAACATTGGGATTTAGTGTTTGCATATCAAAATGACTGCTATTTCTAGGATCCTGTCTTGTTTTTTAGTACCAATTACTGTCTTTTTTAATTTTTTTCTCATTTCTTAAAGCAACTACTAAATAGTCTTTGCCCACAGTTGTCATTAACTGATAACACTTTCAATCATGTTTTCAACTCACTTCCTAACTCACTATTCCTGGGTGCAATGGAATTCAAGTCAGAAGACACCTATTGCATTGAACTTCTTTAATTCCATGCAAAATGATGCTTACCCTGTTCTTAAATGCCTCTGTTGCAGTTAGAAAGACTTAAACGAATGTACTCAATGGAATGTACTTTCGAATTTTATAACATTTTAAATTCAAATTTGTGTATTGGGATAATCAGAAGCAAATAGTTGTTCATTTTGGAATTATTAATTTTACATATAAAATTTTTTCTGTTAGAATGGGAATGTGCTAAAATTTGATGGAATATGTAGATCTAGTGATTTTATGCATGTAGAAATTATTTTTAAAATGTAAAAAATTGATTTGAGCTTCAAGTAGGCCCTATGTTTCATGATTTTATTAAAAATTGCCTTAATGGAAAATATCCATGTTCAAAGAGGAATTAATTGTAAGGTTTTAATAATAAATATATTATTTTGAAATTGCTTGCACTGAACATTTATTCAGCATGATATATTGCTCTGATCATAATCATCACAAGTATATATATTTTGTTATTCTTTGTAGCAGTTGAATTTTTATTTCATTGAATTTCCTGCATTATAAATATTTTTTTTCAATATTGCCTATCCTATCCACCATAGTATGTTAATTTGATCTTTAACTGGGAGTAGTATGTAAACAGAAGAACAGATTTTCTCTTTCATCGTTGGGAAAGAATATGTAGAATTATTGTCCGTTGGAAGTATTTTAATGTCTTTTTCATTCTTCCCTTACTACTTCCTTGCCCTGGTATGCAAATGAAAGCTTAGTGTAGCTTTAGTGAAAGTTAGCCAGGATGTTAGCCTCTGCAAGAACCTAATTGGCAAGCAATCTGCCTTGCAGGCATCTTATTATAAGGGAATTTAGGTCATTATTTAATATTTTCCTCCTATGGAAATAATTTAAAAAGTAATTTGTGCATTAAAGCTGCATGGATAATGATGACAAGATTTCAAAATTTACGTTTAACTTGACTACATCTGTTATCATTTTTTATGTCTTCCAGGTCCTGCATTTGCTGCATCACATCTCCCACAATGTTCCCATTCATCTTCTGCATCAGAGCCTGAAAAAGAACCACGGTTTAAACC
>JACJUY010004048.1:59326-76910 GCA_014220935.1 Platorchestia sp. MABIK | reverse complement strand
TACTAGCCTTAAGAATCATTCTACCTCTGTATCACCTGTGGTAAATAAATTGTTTAAATTGTTTAAGTATTGCATTCTTTTACGGGAACATAAATAATAAATATCAACTGAACACGCACATTTAAAGACTGTTGTTCGTTTTGTGTCACAATAGTTCGTTGTCAAGCAAAGTGAATAACATTTATACATATAATTGCTACCTGTTGTCTGATTACTATACGTAGATAATGCTAGTTTGTGCAGGATGTTTCAAAATCTAGCCGCATCACCGCCACCATCACACACCACCACCACCACCACCACCACCCCTGCACCTTTGATGGCTGCCAGATACCGCCATTCTACAGATCATTCTCCATCGCAACTACATGTTTATTTGGATAAGACGACAAGTGTTTGTAACGTAAACTCAAACTAAATGTTGCGAGTAACTGTATCATCAAATTTCATACTTTAAAACCATAAACTGCTAATATCTCACAAACCCAAAAGTGTTCTGAAAATTTCAAAGAAAAAACTGTTCATCTGGCCATATTCTGCTGGTGAAATTGTGTACCTCTTGTCGTAAAACATCCTGCACAAACTAGCATTCTCTCCGTACAGTTATCAGCCAGCCAGCAGGTTGTTATTATATTAACTTAATATATCTGAACAAGTCAGTGGTTTGCTTTAATCGCAACCTCATCAGAAACTTAAAAACGAAGGAAATTCCGATACACTTTATCATTTTTACTAAGAAAACGTTTCGGAGTCCAGCTCAATCATCAGTTCAAAACAAAAGAATTTCGTCTGAAATGTAAGATCAAAGTAAAATGAATTGTAGGGGCTATATATATTACATGAAAGTATAAGACAAAGTATGACACGAACATGAACAAAGAATAAAATGCTGAAGCACAGAAAGAATACATGTGACACATTAGTATAAAATGAAATTAGGCTGGTTCTGACGAGGAATCTACCAATTCACTATTTGCATAGAGTACGAACTGTCCATATTGTTCAAATGAGGGTTTCGCTTGAAGATATGCAAGTACTCTAAAATTCTGAGGTCATATGGGGTTGAAGCCGAGTCAAAAATTTTGAAATCGGCAGGAGGAACAAAAACATTGCATTATTAACTTAATTATGTAATAACTAAGCAACGACTGCTTTTTGAACATAAATATTGTTCACTTTGCCAGACGACGAATTATTGTATTACAAAATGAAGACAGTCTTTAAATGTGTGTGTTTAGCTACCGACTCTCCAAGTAGTTCGTTCATTGTCTCTAGAGTTCTGTCAGTTGATATCTATTACTTATATTCCCCAAAAAGAATCAAATACAAATGAAATTCTCACAACATACCATGACGAAAATTACGACAGCAATATACAATTGTACAATTCGTAATATTTTGTCTTCTTATCCAAATAAACATGTAATTTCGATGGAGAATGATCTGTACAATTGCGGTATCTGGCATGCATCGCAGGTGTATGCAAGATCTGGCGGTATCTGGCAAGCAGCACAGGTGATCATGCTAGAAGGGGGGCATCGACTAGCTTTTGACACTAGCGCGTACCGGATGGTGAGGTAGCGGAAAGTCAGAAGTCCTGAAGCTGATGTGCTATCGGTGAAGGCTGAAGATAGTCTGCTGATTTTTGGGTGCAACAGATCTTGAGGTTGGATCTGCCGACAGTTGCTTGGACAAAAGTCACTGGGTGCTGAATGAAATGAAGACAGTGTGAGTCGCTATGTCGGTTGTAAGATTTATAAATGTCAACTTTACTATTGAAGTGTTCGTAAAAAACTAATGAAGTATTTTCTCCCATATAACGGGATAAATAAACAGGCACTTTTCGACAATTCAATACAACTGTATTCACTGCATACATTAGAATGAGGTTGCCATTGGATGCCCAAGAAACCACAGAACGTGTTCCGGCCCAGAAGTAGTTTTATTTTCCATCTGTCCGTTATAAGAGATTTGCAAAATTATTCTACTGTTTTATTGTATGTCAAAGATAGGTTTGACATCTATACATTATTTTAGAAGCTCCTAGAAGAAACTAGCAAAAGCTGATCTATAATTAGATGAAACGTTACTTCCGTTTTTATTTCTAGGATTTACACTCCGCGTCGAATTATTAACGAGGCATCATTTCTCAATTATGTCAAAATCTAGGTGATGAATTTACTGGAAATTTTGAGGAGATGTTGGCACTTCTGACATACGCACACTAAAAAAACATACATTTGCATGGGAAGCTGGCAAAGAATAATAACATTCGTTCTGAAAAATTTGAAATCTTAGTGTGCCGAATCATTAGCGAGAGTTATGGGAACTCTTTACACTTAAAAATATTCACTTTAGCAACTGTTTTTATTGTTGAACAATAGGCATAAGCGTCGAAGAAGTTAAGAAAATGAATACATTCGCGAAATTGTAATTTAAATAAATACAAGCAATAGCATAAGCAAAAAATGTGTGGATTCAATTCTTTGTAATGAATCAGTAAAGTCATTCAGAGATGAAATTTGGTAATTTCAGGATCTCATCTCCAGTAATATTATTAATCAAAAAAAATTAAAAAGAGCATCCAAAAATTCATCTGCGTTCTTGAATTGACGTCTATTTGCGTAAAGTCATTGTTTCAGATTGCTTATTTTCTCATGTTGTTTATTCAATCTCAGGTTGCTGTTCATTCTCTGGTTGTTTATTCGGTTTATTTCTGGGAAATTTGCTGGCCATTTCACCTCTCGAAACGCACAGAGCCCAGTTTTTGTGATGCTTCAGAGTTTTATGAGCAGCAAGCGAGGAGGCATTATCCTGAATTAAAATACCGTTTCATCTCAATGATACTGAGTAAATATTCCTTCTGAATATCTGTCTCTTTGAACACAGTTCAAGATACTCTTGCGGTATAGGTAACAATGTGTGCATACCCATGGACCAACTTAGGTTTCATCGATAATCCCAGCTAAATCATAATCCCTCCACCTCCTTGTGGTGCCTCAAACAATGACAGCGATTCCGTCTGTTTACCGCCCATCTTCCGCTCTGACCATCAGTGCCTTTAAAAATAGCACGCGTTTCGTTGGTGAACGACAATTTCGAAAAGTTGTTTATTCTGTGCTCTGCCCTTTCCATTCGATTTTCTTCGTGCCTTTTTAACAGTAGAGGCTTTGACACCGGTTTCACTGATTTAGCATTATCTTTCATATGACGATATCAAGTACTATTTGACACATTTATCAAAGCAACACGGATAAAAAAATTTCCACTTGTCAATTCAGGACTCTTCACAGCTCTATGTTTAATTTATAGCATAGGACGGCTTGACAACTCATAATTGACGTTTATCAGCCCTCTGACGCACCTTCGTAAGATCACCGGCAAAAATTTTCACGGTGTGTTGATATTCATCCATCATTTTAGTTACTTTCATCGTAGTTTTACTTTTTAGCAATTCAGAGGCTAAAATACTTTGTTCACAATCAGTCAAGAGGCACTTACTACCCATATTAAACACGAATTTGGCGTCAGTTAGTTAACATGGCGTATATCTGCACGATTTCTCACTCCATGCGCATTTCATGAACCATAAAATTCCACGAGAATTTCACGTAAACTTATCTTTTACCTTCCCCGTGGGGAAAAATCCCCAGAGAGTGCACTCGTGATCAACTTTTTCAATAGGACCCTTATTCCCCATGTACTTGTTTTCTCGGAGAGCTAGATTTTAACCTGTTTCAGAACTTGCTCGCTTGCCATCGACTTGAACGGACGCTTCCTTGCCTTAAATCGTACTGACTACTCGCTTTGTCAGACTTTCTCCCTGGACGGGCAGTCGTGTGTAGCGCTGGTAACTGTAGGCGCCACTCATCGTCGTATGGTCCTTCCAAATGGGGCTTTGATTGTGGAGTCGCTGGATTCTGTTTCCTTGTCTTCATTGTATCATTGTTCATTGATATTTCAATAGGTTCGCCAATTAGGGTATTGCGTTATTGATTAGGTTTACACGTTACTTGAGTTCGTCTAACTCTCGTTCTTCCAGCTGGCTTTTTTAAGTGTTGATAGCACTTGTTTTTGCTGGGGGACGACTTGACTGTCCTCAACCTTGGCACACTTGATCTTGATGGTTATTGAATAACTTGACTCTACTTGACACAATGACTAATTGAAAATTTAAAGCAAAGAATAAAATTCTAAACATTTTTTTGTACGTTTCGGGATAAATCCCATCCTCAGCGGAAAAATATATGACATGAAATTAATTGCAATGAGTTACAAACACCAACAGTTCACGAGACTATAATGAATTAGGGGAAATGCAAAGGGGGAAAGAACTAGACCTATCATTTAGTGCTGGTCTACCCTTTAAGAAATGCAGAGATTCGAAGGCGCGTACATCAGTGAAATTTGACCCCTGCCCTATGATTAAAAAAGTACAGTTGAAGATTATTGAATTGCAGTTGTCTGCATGAACACGAATTACAGAATGGGGTGGTTGTCCTAGCCTTAATCCTGTGCGGTAGCTGACTCCCCTATGCTCAGCGATCCTCTGTCCTAGGGTACGACCGGTGCAACCGACGAACCTGGATGCACACTATACAAAATTATATTCATAAATTATTGAGGATCGCATCGCAACGGGAAGTTTCTCCTTGAAACTGAAAAATGATCTACCAGGGTGTCTACTAGGTAGTAGAGTAGTAAAAAGGAGTAAAATTTGGAAAGTAGTAAAAAAAGTAGTAAAAAGTAGTAAAATTTGCCTCAGGGTAGTAAAAAAATGTGAAGTGGAATAATTCTCTGAAAATTTAAAGTAATATTACATATGTATATAGAGTTTGAAGATTTCATATTAAATTTATATCTCCCATAATCAGAAATTTGCCTTCGTTTATTGGAAACATTCCTGTAAAGACGGGTGTAATTTTAGGATTGGAGGACGCAAAATAGAAAAAAGTTTCAAAATTTTTGCAAACGACAATAAAATTAGTTCACTTTTTCTTCTCATTCAGTTTGATCTGAAAGTTGTCACGTTGTTTTATGATAGAAGGCTCATTTGAGCCATTTCATTATTGACAAATTATTGAGAGAAAACAATAAAAAACGGCCTTCGCTTTGATGCGGTAATCGAGGTTTCATAAATCGTACAAATATAAATTTAAAAAATGCAATACCAGTGACGATACATTGTTAAAAACGCTTCTATAAGTGCGCACTTACATTGAAATGCAAGCTTAGGAACTTGCGATATCAGGGATTAATATTGAAAATAAAATAAGGATTTAAAAATTGTGCATTTATGACTATGAGGTCGACATTTGATATCTTTCATTCTTACGTATCAAATATGCTAATAAACGATCTCGGGAAAAATGAAATATACTAGCGACATATTTTCTCGTCGAAATGTATCAAGTGGCTTTGATTGAAATACGTTTGTCAAGTAAAATAATTTATATTTTACTGCGAATTACGATTCTTTTAATGTACAACATCTTGTGGATTTTTTCTTTTAAATTTTATGAATAAACATTAAATAACTAGCCAAAATTTTCGAATAGGTAGTTGTACTTATCACTAAATAACTGTTACATTTTATTGGATTTCTTCCTTAGTGGGTGCAGTTGCTCGTGGGATATATAACATGGTTGGCATAATTGTTCTTTTTGTGCACTTGATACTCAAAAATTAGAGTATTTTATTCACAAGCTTAAGCACAGAAATTAAATTATTCTTAATTAGCTTTTAGAGACTCTTGCTGCAATTTCAGATGAGTAAGTTCTGAATCAAACTTATTACTTTTCGATTCTACCTAATGAATAATGTTTCATTCAAAGTCATACATTTGGCTGGTAAAATCTTGATTATCATAAACTTGATGTAACATTCCAATTCTTATTCAAAGACAAATATTCTCACACTCCAAGTTGTTGTGGCAAGATAAAAACATTGCAATGACGTCAAAGGTACTTCTCTGCAGTTCATTTATGTCCAGAAAGTGTTTTCTTTACCTGAACTTGAGTGTGAGCAGTATTATCTTCCTTTGAAAAGACTGGAGTTTATTCTGTCCGCTTCGATGTAGGGAAGCAATGATTTACTGTAACTATAAATGTTTTTTTCTGAAAAAATTACCTCTATGTAAAGCTGGAAGTTTTCTCTTTCCAATGATGTTAATTTATGTCCAAGTACTGAAAGAGTTTTGCTTTGAAATTATTTGTTAATACAATGTGTAATTATTTGAACGAGAGTTAAGTTCCTTTGAAGTTCCTTTTGGCAGTCATGGCGATTTAGTGACTTCCAGGATGTTCCCTCAGGGTGATACATTAATTGTATCTATGGGAACTAGTGCTTCCAGGGGGAAGATGTGAGGGCCCATGCTGAGAGTTAGGTAGGCCTTCATTTTGTTGAAATAAATTATTTTTGCTATGCTAAGGACCACCTTTTTCGGTTCACTGCTGTCCTGTTTTTCAGCACCTACTACTTTTTTCTTCAACTTTTATGTTGTTTCATGAATTTCTTTCCCAACTTACTGTTTCTATGCCTCTTCTGCATAAATTCTGCATTCCCTAATATCCATACTAAATGGTGCCTTCCTCCTTCCTCTCTTTGATACGCTCTTTTTTGTAACGGTTAGGGAGGCTTAAACTAACCTATAATCTAATCTACCTCCAGGATGTCGTCATAGGAGCATGGTGATGCTCCATATAATCAAAGTTCATTCTTCTACCGTACATAGCAAAGTTACATAAAATGTTCGTGATTTGGACCGTATATGTTAATTACCTATTTGTTATCATTATTGATCGCAATTAGGGTCCCGATTTAGATTTGAAGGTGTGATGGAAATACTTCACAAACTCATATTTCCGGAGTGCCATAGTGATTGGTCATAATAAAATTCCCTGATATTCTACCCTGCTGCAAAGGAATCTGACAATCTACTAGTTCCAGTCAGTTTATTTTTTTTCATATGATGAACTGTTGTCCTCTTAATTGAAAGATGTTAAGACAAGGTCTATGCCAAACATTCGTTGGAGTTCGTTTAGGACGGGGTACCATAGGAATTTAGGTAACTTTTTTTGAAGTAATGCTTTGGTTGCTCCATTTAGTATTAAGAAGCTTGGAGCTTTTTTGCACCTGTGGTATTGAGTATATTATTGACTCGAATTAATCATTATAGGCCGATTACTTACATCGGGACATTTGGACAACATTCATTGTGTAAAAAATAAGTAGTAAATTTTGGCTGTTGAAGGTAGTAAAAAGTAGTAGAATTTGGAAATTAAATATCAGTAGACACCCAGTCTACTACAAAAATTGTTCACAAAATAACATGTAAATTAATTTTGAATTCTTTTACCCCAAGAGATTTAGCTCTTTTTTTAGTTTCTCAGATTCAACACCGAAATATGGGAGAGAAATGTAAAGTGTGTTATTAGGGTCATCGGTGGACGGGAGACTATTAAGCTTTTTGGACAAAAACTGCTTCAACTCGGATTCGAAAAAAGTAACTGGATATCCATTGTTAGAGAAATTTTTTTTAAGTTTCAAACTCAAAATGCATTACAGTAAAATTGGATGAAATGAAAAAGGCACGGTTTAAAAGCGCCTTGATGCTATTAAATTTAAATTTAAAGATCCAAAACTAAAAACCTCAAACCTAGTCCAGAGAACGTTTTTTTCCTATAAACGGATGTTTGAAATCTGCCATTCACTCTACTGACCAAACAATCAAGGAAAAGAATATTGTTGTTGATCTCACCATACATCGTAAATTTGATCGAACTATGCTTAGGATTCAAATAATCAAGGAATTGAGATGCTTGAAATGCTTGTTCTTTGAAAAGCAAAAAAGTATCATCGACGTATCTCTTATAAAACGCGGGTTTAAAATCAGCTGGACAGTCACCCAACCAGATTTTCTCATAACTACACATGAAGATGGCCTTGCAGTGGCATAGCGTACAGAGCGCTTGCGTTCTGTGCTTCCTGCACGGGTTCGAGCCCTGTACGCAGCAGTTGGCGTGAAAAACGCTGACGCGGCAAATAAGGGTCGTGACCTGCAGTGTGGTCACTGTCCTCAAGGAATGTCACCTGGGCACTAAACGAGAGGAAAATAAGGCCTTAATGATCGGGCGTGACTAAAGGCCTGGGGAACCCCTATCATGTACATTCCCTGTAAGAGTATCATGTCAATGATACTCGGCCACTCTCTACTAAAAAAGAAGAAGGCTCGGTGTATACCAATACATACACATGCAGATGTTAGCAAAAGTAGGCCCTAACGGCAAACCCATTCCTAGCCCCTCCAGCTGACGGAAAAGACGAAAAAGAATTAAGAACGGCCAATTCTAAAAGGGACATAAAACATGACCCCGTTAGCCCTTAAACCCCTCCCGAACCACCAGTAAATAATTTAGAAAGATAAATATCAATAGTTTCTACGAGTGGAATATTTGTAATAAAGGCTTTCAATGTCACAAGAAGCCATTTCCAATCAGTTTGCTTCATTGAAATTGCATTTTCATAGAAAAACTGAAAGAATTTTCAACAGTATATTTGTTGCTAGTCAGCAGTAGCAACAGTATATTCGTTGCTAGTCAGCTAGTCAAACATCCGTTTATAGGAAAACAACGTTCTCTGGACACTTGGTTGGATTTTTTTTTGTTTTGTACCTTTAAATTCAAATTTCATTCAATTTTAAAGTTCCTTCTTAATTTCATCAAATTTTACTGTAATGCATTTTGAGCTTGAAACTCTTAAAAAATTTTCTTTAACCATGGATATCCAGTTACTTAATTCGAGTCCCAGTTGAAGCAGTTTTTGTTAAAAAGCTTAATGGTCTTCCGTCCACCGATGACCTTAATAACAAATTTTTCATTTCTCTCCCACAATTTGGTGCTCAATCCGAGAAACTAAAAGAAAAACTGAAATCTCTTGTGGTTAAATACTTCAAAATTAATTTACACGTTTTTTTTGCGAACAACTTATGTGTTAGATCGTTTTTCAGTTTTAAGAAGAAACTTCCCGTAACGATGCGATTCTCAGTTGTTTATGAATATAGTTGAGCACAGTGTGCATCCAGGTACGTCGGTTGTACCGGTCGTACCCTAGGGCAGAGGATCGCTGAGCATAGGGGAGTCAGCTACCGCAAAGGATCAAGGCTAGGACAACCACCCCATTCTGCAATCCGTGATTCAATAATCTCCAACAATAATTTTTCAATCATAGGGCAGGGATCAAATATTACTGGTGTACGCATTTTAGAAAATCTGCATATTTTAAAAGGTAGACCAGCACTAAATGATATGTCTAGTTCTTTCCCTCTATGCATTTCCACCTAATTTATTATAGTCTCGTGAACCGTTGGTGTCTGTAACTCATTGCAATTAATTTCATGTCGTGTGTTTTTCAGCTGATTATGTGATTTATCCCGAAACGTACAAAAAAAATGTTTAGAGTTTTATTTCTCGACTTAAAATTTTTAAAAAATTTGCGTTATCGCCAAGCAAAAGAAGTGCTTCATAATTGACTAATTGCTATTGTTGCCGTTCACCACCGTTTACACGCAAGCGTACACACTGAGGGCACCATTTCCTTAGGTGGGTATGGTGTAATTTCTGTCAACTAAGAGAAAATTTAACACAATTACACTTCTTTAATTGACTATTTGAAAGCTGGCTGGTCAACTTTCAATATCCTTATCATTCCTTTCTCTTTCCACATAGTATGCATTTGAAGCCTGTCTCCGCCAGCCGACTGGGTCAACGGGTTCAACGGGCTCGAGCTACAAGGTACTAATATCTGATGTTTGAATTTTTTTATCTAACCATTATTTGAATTCATCATCACTATCATCTCTTCTAACTCTAATATTTTTTCCAGCTTCTCTAGCGATCGACGAGTGGTTCTTGACTGGTGCCGCCCTTTGACCGGCTGTGTGAGCGACTGCGCCAGCGGGCGTTCGAGCCATCGGTCGTGTAATCATCTAGACGCTGACCGTCCGTTGCTGACCGTCCGTTGCTGACCGACCGTTGCTGACCGTCTGTTGCGGATCTGGAGAAGAGCCACAAGTGCCACAGGGGTTGACGGGCGTTCGAGCAGCAATTTTTAACAAGTCAGTTGGCAGGTGACCTGTTTCGCAAAATTTCCCATATTTGGTTTTAAGACGGCGCAGTCGACCCGAGGTGCCCGGTGGCCCTCTGTATACCTATGGCATACCGTCGCAGGGTTGTGACATTAAATGTAACTTTAGAATACCCTAAAACTATTAAATAAAAGAGAAAACCTTAATGTAACCTGTTTAATTATTGCTAAATTGAGGTTGAAATTTGTGTTTTCTGATTTAGATGTCAAAATCGCTGTACTTCGACTTGATCATTTTAATATTGATTTAAGAGCGCGGAATAAATGAGTGCTTAGTCTCTTCAATAAAACTACTTGCTTAATAATCCTTCGATAATTTGTCTGATTCACTCGTGACTACTTAATTCTAGTGAGTAACCCTCAGTTTTCGTCACACATTATTGAAAAAATATCATCTCGTTAGAAGTTTGACACGCTGTGGATTTAAACGTGTGTGATACCGTAGTCACTAGCACTACATCGTGACGGAATGAATGGTCGCGATCTCTACACAGGAATGAATGGTCGCGATCTCTACACAGGAATGAATGGTCGCGATTGCCGGAGAGGTAGGCGGTCATGGACAGCAACCTCTTCATAAAAGTGACCTCTCCGAGCAGCCCAGCAACAGGGCAATCCATAGCCTTGCTGGCAACACTGAGTTTTGTTTTCCTTTCAGAAGATTTTCTCACGTTTCCTTCTGTGTTAGCAGAAAAAAAACGATATATGAGACTAGGGTGCGCCGAGCCCCCGCAGCCATCGACTTCCAATAATACGACTAGCAAAGGACGGTCTGGGCTCCTCTCTAACCGCTGTTTGCTGTCGACCGCAGCTTGTAAACTGCCGGCCGACGCACGCAGCGAGCACACACGCCTCTGTCAGGGCTAACCCCCGCAGGGCACAGAGTACTCGGTTGGGCGCTTGGTTTCTTTCGACGTGGTGCGAGGCCTGGCTTCACGTGCTGTTGATGATCTATACTCTATCAGCTAATGAAGCTGTAGAATATGTATAGAATATCATCGAGCGCACATACTGCTTTACAGTACGCATTTCCACCATATCATGAGCACAACATCGCTTCTGCGCTGTAGACTGACAAAAATGTAAACTAAAATAATATCATCAGTAACTTACTCTACTCTCTTGCGGGGAAATTTGCAAAGACTTATTATACCATCTCCGTGATCCTCCAAACTCAAATGCGAAAATTCCGTTGACATGTTAGGCAAGTTCATTTCGAATCAGTGTTCAAGTGAGTCTGCCTTGGAAATAATAAATAACCAAATATTATCCCCAAGACAACTCTAAAGGCAAATGTGTTCTATTGTAAAAAATCAGTATCAAGAACTCCTATACTTCTGCAAAATCTCTTGAGTCCAGGACGCACCGGATACCTCGGCCACTTGAACGGCTTCGTGTGAGAGGGAAATAAAAGTCTAGCGTAAGACGCAGAACTTTCTCCGAATCCATAGACATAAACTTCTCCTCTGGCTACTGTTTACACTTGAGCAATGCATGTTGAATACCAATAACAATCTTAAGAAATGGAGCTTCTAAACTATGCTACAACAAGTCGCTAGAACAGAGCCAACAGCTTAGCGTGAAACCATGACAAATGGGAGCCTGCATGCCATCTCAGGGCCTAATTCTCTGAGCGTCCGCATCCAATTAGAAATTGCAACCTTAGAGGTCACATTGTACGAATTGATTATTCGATGGGATCTTCAACTAAATTTACAACTTCAACTAATCGCTGTACGTTTACAGGCGGATGAAAGATAGGTGCCGTAAAAAGTTAGCTCTAACTAAAAGAAGACGTTTACAGGATCTACTGAATACAATAACTATGTTTCAGTAAAAATAAAATACCCATAAGGATGTATACTTTGAAAATCTTAAATAATAATTCATGCAAAAAGTGGTATGTTGATCATAATTTGATATCTTACTACGAATTGAAAGTATGTTATTGACAATTAGACATTCCAATGTTCGATGTATGAGAAGTGCCGTCAGAGTTGTTTAGCCCTAATGAATGAGCTTTTCAACTCGCAAAGTATTTGGAAAGGAAACTCATCATGATGCAATACCTCAGCTCGTTCATGCGTCTTATTTGCTTGCCATTGTGGCATTCCGAGCTTGTACACGTCCTGAGCTCCAGCCCAGCGTGGGCGATGATCATTTCGCCTCATGTAAATAAGCTCGATTCTTTCTCAATAATTTTAAACTATTCTCAGAATTCAGCATTCTCTTTTATAATTAGTTCTGAATGAAATGTTTTAGGTGAAGAACACCCATACTTCAAAACAACTTTAAATGCTTATAAAATGACCGACTCCTTTATTAAAGTAAGGTGAATTAAGGTACTACTCGTAAACCAGTATAGATGTAAATTTCTTTGAACGTGAATTTTAGTATCAGTTACATTAAACATGACCAATATAATTTATACAAAAACATTAAAAAGAAGAGATCATACGAATACATGTCATAAATCTCAACTATAAGGTTCACATGTAACAAACGTCAGTCCGAGAATGAGTTAATGCCTGATTAACATTTAAATAAATACTTTAATGTATAGCCAAGTTAGGTCTACTGAAAAATTTTGCGCATTTAAAAAACAAGATATATTACCATTGAAATATGATATCCTTTATTGGAATATCACCATTATATGATATAACAAATTATTCGTCCTAACTTTAAAGATATTGTGGAAGCCAAATAGAAAATAATGCATTATTAATACAAATCATTTAAATTTTTGTGGCTATTACTCGAGCCTGGTGGTATAAGTTTTTTTAGATTTTTTGTCGTTGGAATTCAAGAACGAAATCTGTAAAATATGTGTGCACTGACATTGTTTTAAATATGCACTCAAGCGCGGGTAGGTGAAAATACCTTAACTGGAGATTGAGGCGCACTGACAGTCTTATTTGAGTACGTTGAACAAGCTCTGTTGAGATGATCTTACATTGCGTGATACCCAAGGTCCATAGCAAGAAATGCGAGATCGAGCCATGTAGCTTAACCTGCGATTTTGGTGAGATCGTCCGCAAGAAGACGGACAATTCCAATTCGCCACCCACGCGGGCCAAACAGAACTCCCCATTATAAGAAACTTACACCGCGAGCTCGCAACAATGTGCTGGCATGACGACAAGAATGCTAAATAATCTTGTTTTCACTTCATTTTATCGAGCAACAGAGGAACCCGAGCAGCCTGTCACCTACCCATGTCGTGCATGCCACTTGACAGGAACTTATGCATGAACAATTTGAACATTTGTGAACGAGTTCAGACGACAATAAACAGCATTTTACTCTCAGCGTTTCTTGCGTTGCATCATGGCCATTTCGCAGAAAACTCTTGATTTTTTTTTTAATTATTCTGATGAACAATTTTAGCGTCTGTCTTTTCTTGTCTGAAATTTACGTAAACCACTGCACTACTCAGATTAATGGTAGAATCTAATACACTACTTCGCCAGATATTTATGAAGTATTGTTTCATTTGAGATAAGAAATATGTGCCCCATCGCAAAATACCTCTCATTACTTCAACGTTCTAATTTAAAATCACTTATTTTTATTTTGGGAGGTGTAATAAATTTAATTTCAATACCCAGGCAACACAGTGAGTGAAATTTATTTCCAAGAAAAAACAAGTTATGACACGCAAAATGAACCACCCGCTAAATTGATAGTATCATAGAAATTCAGGGTACTTCTATTTAAATTTCTTTTTTCCAGTACCGTGAATGAAAAATACTATCAGCTCTTGTAAGATGAGAAAGAGTTAACATTTAACCCCCATTTTTGGTGAAGGGAAACAAAGACTTAACGTGTTCCTCCTGCAAAGTTGGCATTGAAAAAAACTCAGAATAAGAGTGTGATGAGCACTGGAGAGTGAAGTAAAATGCTCTTGTTGCGTAATTCAGTGACCATATATATATATATATATATACACAAGACCTAACTAAGCCTTTCAAAAACCCTATGAAAACTCGCCACCGAGATCGAGGCAGGCCTCGCCAATCAGCGCCGCATGACAACGCCGGAGTTGAGCAATGGCTGTACCAAAATGTCCACTGCACTGTCAAATGACGTAGTTTTGACGTAATTTTGCACATCCGCAGCATCTGGGGTCGCCATTTGAAATGCTGCAGTGACCTGTCTTTCCGCACACATTACTGCGCCTAACTGCACCGCTCTGACTGCGCTGACCTGAGTAGATGCCGACGGCGATTTTTAAGCGGAAATATGTAGAAGTTATGACATAGCACACGCTCTACAGGTGCACCTGGGTAGGGAGGGAAGGATGTCTACACTCTGCAACGAGTGCAGTGAATGCAGGGAAGAAGCAGCGGCAGACAGAAGCGTCTCTACTCCACTTCTATGGGGGCGGACGGAGAAACAGACACAAGCGTTTAGACAGATAATCACTATCACTAATGTCATGTGCAAAGTAAACACGCCTAAGCATATTGTATAGACGAATAGATTGAAGCAGCCCGTTGCCTCGTAATGTAGAGTGTTAAATATAGATGATTCATCGGTTGCCGCCTGTGACCAGGATATTGAACAAAAACAAACGTATGATTCAAGGGGAAAACTGAATCTATTGAATTGCTATTTGAATCCTCTGTCTTGACTCATTAATTAATAATGTAATAAAATAGTTTATTCAAATAATGAGGCTCATCCCTCAACTGAGGCTACGTCTGACTGTAACAAGGGAAGCACCGATGACGAAAATGCCTCTCACTCTGCAGTTCAGGCCATTTGACATCTCATAGAAACTGCGAGCAGCCACACCTAATTTTGATGTAGATGCTTTAGACTTATAGAACATCCCTCAAGACACGAAGAGAGTAGAGAATCAGGGGAGGCCAGTGAAACTTACATTGAGAGTTTGCTTTAGGAAGCTCCTGCCATCAAAACATCCCTTTCTTGACGCCTTGGAAGTATCATTTGATCGTAAAAGTTCGATGTTCAACATGCTCGTTAACGTGTGACATTTATTTCCTAAAATTTTAGAGAAAGTCACGAAAGAGTAGTAGCACTTCCAATTATAACAGATTTAAACAATAAGAACAATACCAATGGTCATGATAAATGAACTCGTGAAGGCACAAGCGCTGGTGCCAGGCGTATATCAATGAAGCTGTAGAAACGAGACACAAAAATGCGTACTCTTGGGAGCAGCCTTCTGCCACTGTACGGTAGAATCTGATTATATGCATTCTTGCACAATAGCTTTGGCAACTTCTGGTAATACATTTCTTATTCCATCTAAATCTGTCTTGCTATAGAAAGTTTTACGGTGAGTTTCATTTACCTACTGAAAAGTCTCCTCCACAGCAAAAAAAAATAGGTCAGGGAGGTAGAAATGTCTTTCAGGCAATCCAACCCGATAACAGCTTTCCATGCGCAAGCTGACGACGCAGAGGTACTGGTGAGCAGTTGAAAGTGTGTGGTGTGTGCTAGCAAAACGTGAACGCCGATTACCTTTCCGGTGAATACTCATCGCTTTTTGGGTGCTAGGGAAGAATCGAAGACCTCCACACAGCTCATGCGCCAAGTTTCATTTAAATCATGTCCTCTGTCTAACCACTCTTTACTTATACACCACCTATTATTTCACATCAGAAATAGTCTACTACACAAGCTCCAACTCATATCCTGGGATCAGAGAGCAGTAGCCAATTTGTTTCTTCATCAGTCGGCACTGATCAAGAGACGTTCATTGCTGAGTATGAAATCCTCAAGACGATAAAAGTGTTATTAATAAAACAACTCGCTAAGTATACCTATGATACAAACTACTGCAATTGCATTTATAAGCGTAAGATTTTCAAGTTCCTTACGAAACTTCAATATGATTGAGGCTAATAATTTATACAAACACGCAGCTCACGTAGAGCATGGATAGTGATCCTTGGGTTAAGGTAGGATATTTGGCATCACGCGCCCTCGCCAGAGATGTAATCGAGCACTCAGACAGCTTTGTGCGTCATTTTAGCGCACGTAAATGGGTGTTCTTATAATATGCTTGGAGTCTAACCATGTAAATTCCATATTCTACCATGGGCTTTTAGTGCCGCGCAGTACTCTCTTGATTCGTTGATGCCTATTAGAAAATGATTTTGGCATTTACCTACTTTTACAGCAATAACTCAAATACGAGGACGAAAGTAGCGCACAAAGTTGCGTGAGCGTTAATTCCACGTTCTATAACGCTCTGACACTCAAAACGCAGAAGACGTGGTGTCTCCTGCTTCTTTACGTTCCTAGGTCAACAGCGCACACGAGGGGTTTCACGTTACCATGTCTAATTCATCAAGAAGCGAAAGAAATCTCTTCCAATACTTCATAAAAGATTTAGATACAGTATTTACTAGAGCGGAAAATTGACATTAGTGAAATAAATCGACAAGGTATTCACTAGAAATCTACAAATTTAGGTACAGCGCTCCTCATAAAAAAATAATGACCACGGAAACATTTCCCAATCTTAACTGTACAGAAATCGTCTCTGCCAATGAGTATATGGTAACACGGATGTCGAATGCCGATCATATGGAGTAAACGTTATAACATGGATTTCAGGTCCAAGATAAAAGTATGCACAATGAATTCATGATAAAAAATATTTAATCTCTCCGCTCCACGTCACACGCAAGTAACATCCAATTGTACCATGAAGATACCGACATCGCTCCTTGAACAAAAACTTATTTCTCCTCTCATAAAACCCTCGCAATTTCAAATAGAAACTAACGGTCAGGGCTATCCGAGACTGATAATTTCTCTCGTTTTATAAAATGTATTATTAGTGGCATCAAATTTCTTAACTCGGAAGCACCATCGCAGAGCGAGACGGAACCTCGATTGAAAAACTCTAAGCAACTCTTACAATGAAGGCAGTAAGCAAAAAAAAACACTTAGTACTAAACAATGATTCTTTGCTACACTACAAACATACGTTCTTGGCACAGGTAGATATATTTTTGATTGGATTGATTGACTGGAGCGTGGTTTTCGCTTCGAACATTTAGGAACGCTTCACATAACAGTTGCTTTATATGTCACCACTCTTCAAGCTCATTCGAGTTCATCCTAAGAAGGTATTAAATGACCACAGAACTCAACTTATTTCATATTTTCTCGGCATATGAAACTAATACTGCATTGCAGGAGCTGAGTGATGCGTGCACCCGACGTTATGCATCCTGTGAGTTCACCCGACATTATGCATCATGTGTGTGCACCCGACGTTATGCATCCTGTGAGTTCACCCGACATTATGCATCATGTGTGTGCACCCGACATTATGCATCATGTGTGTGCACCCGACATTGGGCATCATGTGTGTGCACCCGACGTTATGCATCATGTGTGTGCGCCCGACATTATGCATCATGTGTGTGCACCCGACATTGGGCATCATGTGTGT
>JACJUY010004048.1:38316-58957 GCA_014220935.1 Platorchestia sp. MABIK | reverse complement strand
GCACCCGCATCATGTGTGTGCATCTGCATCATGTGTGTGCACCCGCATCATGTGTGTGCACCAGCATCATGTGTGTGCACCCGATATTATGCATCATGTGTGTGCACCCGACATTATGCATCATGTGTGTGCACCCGACGTTACGCATCATGTGTATGCACCCGACATTATGCATCATGTGTGTGCACCCGACATTATGCATCATGTGTGTGCACCCGACATTATGCATCAGGTGTGTGCACCCGACATTATGCATCATGTGTGTGCTCTTAAGCAAAGTCTGCAGCTGGTTTAAGCGCACAGTGATGCTCACACGATGAGCGGCGTGCCAAATTTAAGCTATGAAACGCACGTGAAAGAAGCTGAAAAGAAACTAAGGGCCTGGACACCTCATTCCATTAATCGACGCGTTGTAGTAGCGAAATGAATATGAGCGAGCTCTCAATTTGACTTTGACATCCATCAGAATTTCTTTCAAACATTTACGAGGAGAAAAGGAAGATAGAGAAAAGACAGAATGAGGCAAAGGGAAACAAAAATGGCAGCAATAGCTGCTGCTGCCGGTCAAATGCCACAAGTGCGCCAGGTGATCCATTACTTCACTTATTTCTCCGAATTGGGCTCTGCACACTCTAAGACTACAAGTAATGAGCTATGCATGAAACTATTTACAATTACAAAAGCGTAGCATGGCACTCCATATTGTCTTAGTTTTAAATGGATGATATCGAAGGTGGGACATACACAGCAAAAATTTATGTTGCATAAAAAGTTACCATACAAAACATTCCTGCAAAACGAAATGAACTGAACTATTGCCTCAGTGATGTGAGATCTTATTCTTATTGCAGTTAGATAGTAATATACAAAGTATGAAAAAACCACCAAAAGCAACTGCATCAAATTTTATTAATTTTGACTGATAAATTTGTTAAGAATACACATAGCTTGCAAAAGTGGCAACTTCATCACGGGCTGCCATCAAACTTTAAAAATCTACTCTTACATTTGTGCTAGCGACTGGAACCGAGTTAGACAAGTTATTCTCACCAGTTTTCAGCACATTGTAGAATTCAGTATTGAGCTCCTTCAGGTATTCCATCCTCTCTTGCAATGTTAAATTAATCATTTGAGCGAATTTGATGAACAGTGAACATTCGTCCTGGCTTTGAGCTACTTCGCCACTCACGAACAAACTCTCTCCTGTGAACTCAAATTCAACATATGAGGCCAAGCCGAGACCAACGGCCCTCAAAAACTTCGTGTCATATAAATTATTGCAGTTACAGTCGTGTTCTTGAGTATGAATGATATCGTACAGGATTCAGTCGAAGTATAAAAGAGAGAACAAGTTCTCTAGTAAAAACACAACTTCGTTATTCATCACCGTTCCGTACGCCAATTAAAAAAATTCAAGCACTGAATGATGTTTAAACAAAACGTTGCTCGCGTTGCTCATATCAAAGGCGCACGCCTTCTATCATGAATTTTCTATCATGGCATCTTTTTCGAGTTAAAATGGCCCAATATGCTGAGGTGAGCTTGGACAGAATTCCTCATAACCGAGTTGATGGCCATTATTGTGGATACCGTTGAGAATTGATGTCTTGCATATTTTTTTCATTACCTGATGAAGACTAACACCCGAAATTACTCTATGTCATTATCATACCAATGAAAAAATTTTCGTATCCATATGCCGGAGGTTAGTTTTAAGCTGCTGTATCGGAGTTATGTATTTGTTAGCTGCTAATGGTGGTAACCAGTCGCACCTGCTGACTCTTACAGAATATACGGGCCTCGATTAAACAAATGTTACAAATAGCCAGTAGAGTACGGTTCTGTCATTGATTGCAGACCGAGTAAATATATCCTCAACCACAAAGTTGTCCGTCTAAAGTAATATTTATATGAGTCGTTTTGCTCCGCACATCCTAAAACAGCCATCATTTGCAAATAATTAAAGCAAATCACGCTTACTTGACCCTGTTGTCCGACTTGGGTGCGAGGAGAGTGGCTAAGCAACGCAAGCAGCTCTACATGCCACACAAACACTCATTTTGACCATCTTTTCGGGTCAAAAGTTGACGGCCTTGCAATAGTAAGACAATTACTCCAAATTTCTATCGAAGTAATTTAGTCCACCTATATCGTAGAATTCTAGCTAGTATATTTACACAAAACAAGAAAACTACCAAATGACGTTAGCGCTTTTCACGTTGAGATTTGAATATAAACAATACACCATTCAACAAACGTTTTTTCGCATTACGCCATTTCGCAACGTATTTTCCTATGTACGAGTTTAAACTCTGCTTTCAATATTTTACGATTTTATCAATGGCAGACATTTGTACCGTGAAGTCCATCAACTTACTAAAGGAAATTTAACAACTGAAGCAATTGTTATGAAATCCAGTCCAATCAGAAAAGTGCTAAAATGGAATTATAGAGTTCAAGAGACCGATCAGAAGGACTTTTTTCTGTTATTGTACCGAGTAGCACCAAACGATAACTCAAAGTGAGGAGAAATGCTCACCATCAAAGCACCTTTGTCATCTTAGCAGTCAATGACCTTCCTTAAATGAATTTCATATTCACACGAATGAAAACGACTTAACAATTATATGAAACGCCAAAGCATTTGTCACTGAACTGAAAATAGAAACATGAAAATAAATTCGAATTAATGACATTTAAAACCTCTGCAATTCATCTAAAACATTGCAGATAAGTCTCCCAATTGTCCTCAACCGTAATCGTTTTCGCAGGATCGTGACAAAATGTGCTTTATGACTATCGTTTCTACAATGGAGCTAATTGACAGCACTGAAAATGAGCGACCAAATTCCGAAAATATTTTTTCCTATTCATATTACATGACACCCGTGTTCACTTTTGGAAGCCTATGAACTGCGCCTCTAGATGATAGGTGTTACAGACTTTCCGCAATATTTCTTGCATTTTCCAAGCATGTATTACTTGCGAACGAGCAGTACTTCCCTCATAGAGCCATAGCGTCAGAGCGAATTAATCTCTGCTAAAGCTATCAATAGAAAATTTCTACGCTATAAAATAGTCCTCAAATAGGCACGCCGAGGTCGTCAGTGCCAATAACGGCCCGCGCCACTTTGCTGATCTGTACATCGATGGGCTGCGAGGTATCGAAGAGGTAGGGAGACTCTAAGAAGATGAGCAGAGTTCCGATGAGGGAAGTAGAGAAGAAAACCCAGAGCAGCAGGCGGTCCAACACCATTGCTACGAATGCCCAGTCGTCATCATTCTACGTGAAAAAAGAAAAATACACATAGATGAGACCCTCATACTGGCTAGATTGGTTCAAATTACTATGCCAAAAAATACCAGGCTCTACTCGCCTGCGCATTTTTATCATAAAAATTCTCATTTTCAAAAATTATCAAAAACTAGTTCCTGAATATTACACAAAATCGTAATGAAGACGTAAAACAATCTAAATAATATCATTAATGAACACTTAACCGAAACCACTTAAAAGTATTTCTATTTGCCTGAATGGTTGAAAAATTGCGTGATGTACAACAATATCGATATTGAGATTGTGAGCTGCAGAGACAATTTATCATGCTGTTTTTGAGTTTCTTTTTTACGCTAACTAATATCAGTATATGAAAGCATGTGCTGCTAATCAGACTGTAATTGATCGCTATGCTACAAATCATTATTTTTCATCCTCGAGATCATACCTCCATTCTATGGAGGTCTTGCAGCTCTAGGTAATTTGACAACCAGACCTGGAGCTGGATTCACATATGCCATGTAGTAAAAATTCGATTTGTAATAACAGTGATCACATCTTTTCAAGCGCCCACTGATTCATTTGATTTAGGAAGAGCACCCGTAACCTACAGCATTATGTCTCTAAAATGAAAATTCCAGTCTTGGAATGACCGTGCGCTAAAAACATTGTACTTTCAGGAGTAATCACAACTAAAAACTAATCTTGATCAATAATTTTTGATAATAATATATTTTGCAAGTTCATTAATGTTTTCAAAATCATTTCAAACAATATTCAGGATCAAATGTTTTTGATGAAAGTAAGAATTTCACGATGAGAAATGTGATGGCAGAGGACTAAAATCAGTTGAGAATGTCCTTTCTTTAGTTAGTAGTCCTTGAGTTTTTCATAACTGATTTCTTCTCTAGCATCAAGTGAACACAGAGAACCAACAAAACTCAGCAAAACTGACATTCAAGACTCTGAAAAACGCACGGTTTAGCGATGCTATTAAATGCGTCGGGTAACGTGGAACAGAAAGGTTTCAAACTTTCAAAGATTTAATCACAATTTGAAAACTTCACTTTTCCTCCATCAAGAGTTAAAGGTTTGAAAGTTTATGATAAAGCTAGCTTTTTCGTTGTAAGAATTAGGGTTAAGCCTATGTGATTATAAACATAGATTTCCATTTTCAGCCCGAAAGTAAAAAAAAATATGTTGATTGTTCTGGCAAGAAACTAACATTTTAAATAATTTTAAATAAACTTTATAATTCGAAAAAAATGCATCTTCGCTTTCAACATATCTATGAACTCAACAGGAGTAGAGCACAAAAAGTTATTATCAGAGGACTACAGTGAGTTTTAAATGTTGACTGGATGAGCGTAGGCTTTCAGCTTATCTAAATGGCTCTCTGAATGAATCTAATAGTCATTAACACGTCTGCAAACTCAAAAAATGTACTTACATAAAAGACTCCACAACAGGGGCTCGAAAATACCGAAAGGCAATGTTTTGCACTCATACACATACATACAAAGTTTTGCTTGGATTACAAAAATTGCAACATTAAGGCGAAATGATAATACAAATGAAAAGCGATAAAATATTTATATCTAACATGAAAAGAGAAGCGCCCTAGATAGACTTCACTGATTTCACTAGGGAATATTTCCTCAAAAAGCTCAGCACTTAACGCAACTCTTCGATTATTGGTTTAGAAGTAATACAATAAAATTGAATAATGCTAGTAAAATTGTTCTCGCTGTGTAAACTTATGATTCAAGCACTAGGGAAGGTGTATGTATAATTGTTTAACGAAATTATCTTTGATCAGAACCTCAAGTGTAAAATGTTATTTCGAAGAAAGTTTTTCAAGCACAAGATAATGTGCACGAGTCCATGTTTCTTTTTATGACGTATCTCTCACACAAGTAAATTTTATGAAATAGATTTCTGCTGCTTGTCATCAGTGCCTACTTTTCTTACATCATCCAGTTCAAAATATTTTATCCGGGATTCAAGCCATTCTAAATCGTCTACAATTGCCATGTTCAAATTTCGATGGGGGAAAGTTAATCCATACTTTCAAATTTTCTTGATTTTATAACAGCATTTCGATGATGTTTATTATAACATACTTTTGCTTACGCTATACTAACATGACATTAGAGGTCTTCCTCACGAATTGTTCAAATCGTACCTCTAAAACAATGGTTCACAACCATTCACCTATGGCGACCCATTTAGGATCAAGTAACAAAGGGGAACTTTTTTTCAGTAACTTCGAGTTGCATTGGATATTTTAACTGATTCAGAAGGAGTTTTAGGTGCTGATTTCAATTCAGAAATTAGTTTTTCTCTGCAAGCTCTAGTTTGTATGCAAGTTGAGGGTAATGAAATTGTACAAATGTGAACTTGCGTAAACCATGTATCAGCATTTTCACGTCTCTATATATAGATAGCTACTAATATTTTGATGATTCTTCTTTTGTTCCAGTTCAAACATGGCTTTCAAAGAGAGACATCGTTGCAGAAACAAGTCTGATGCCCTCTGCTCCACATGTGGACGCCACACACTCACACGTCAGAGACGCTACATATCTTCGTTCACCAAGCGTGCCTTCAAGGCATATTTTGAAGTTCATCTTGGTGATTGTGGTGTATGCTCCTGCGAGATGGGGCTGTGGAGGCTTGGCGCCGGTTGTTGGCTGGCTGAGAGAGTCAGTGGACGGGTTGCTGTGCTCGTCAGAGGATCGTTTCATACGTGCCCCGTGTATAGTCCTCCGAGTGTTATTTGGCAGTTGGACTACGACAGTGTTAGCCTGTGTAACTGAAGATCAGTCGGCGCCTTGTGCAGAGAGTGCTCTGTGGGTTGGGATGATGCAAGATAGATTTTTGGAGGAGACCACGAAGCAGCGGGGCTGCGATTGCAGAAGTGCACGGTGCAGCTAGGCTGCAAGAGGCTTACTCACACAGAGCAGAATGCTGCGAGTGCTATGAAGGTTAGCGAGTGCGCGTGTAGCCGGGCTACGTTTTCGCGTAAGGTGTTATTTTGTTTTTTGGTCCCAGTGATCAAGACAAGCAATGGGCTCATCGTGTTGTTTGCCACAATTGTGAGGAAGTGTTTCGAGACTGGACCAAAGGAAAACGTAAAGGTCTGCCTTTTGGAGTTCCAATGATTGGGCGCGAACAATATAACTGACTGTTATTTCTGCTTTGTACACACAAAGGGTGTTGGGAGGAAAACCGACATAAGATTACGTATCCGAACATTCCCTCAGCTATTTGGCCTGCTCCGCACTCTGAAGAAGTTCCTGTTCCAGTTTTCAAAGGCTTTCCTTCATTGGACGATAAAGACGTTGGACATGATACAAACGGCCAATGCAGTTGTGACAGTACTGTTCTTCAGACACTGAACCTTTCCCCGTCCCCAAGCCTCTTCCCCAGGCTAAACTGAATGATTTAGTGCGAAATTTAAGTCTTTCAAAGAAAGCAGCAGAGCTTTTTGCATCAAGATTACAAGGCAAAAATCTTGTTGATCACTATGGTAAAGTATCATATTTCGGAAAGCGTGACCAACTTTTTGGTGACCTTATCAGATCGTCATAGCCGTGTGTGTAGCGGACCTGACTCCGTGCGGGGAGACCCGGGTTCGAGTCTCGGCGCTGTTGGCGATTTTCTCTGTTGGGTATAGGAGAAAAATTCTAAGCACAATACCCCACTCGACCCAGGTGTCTGAAATGGGTACCGGTCTTCGACCGGGGGAAAGCGTCATGGCGTCCTGGTGTTAGTTATTAGGCATTTGAAAAACCAATGTAAAAGGTGATATGTATCATGCTTCAATTGGAAATAAAGCATCCGTAGATGCCGATGTTTTTTTTTTTAAGACGGACAGTTTGTTTTCTACCACGACATCCTTCTCAAAAACAGGGTGTGCCTTACTACAGTCGCGCTGAATGGAGACTCTTTTTAGATAGTTTAAAAGGCAGTCTAAAGTGTGTTCTCTTGCATAAAGGCAGTGCTTATGAAACAGAGCCTGTCAGTCACTCAGTGTATTTTCGATATGTGACGACAGTGACGATATGAGAATGGTCATGGACTTATCGAAGCATCATAAGCACAATTGGATCATTTGTGTAAACTTAAAGTTGGTTAACTTTCTTCTTGGACAACAGAAAGGTTTCACCAAGGTTCCAAATTTCCTCTCTACACACTGAATGTGAGACAGCCGAGCACGAGACAGACATTGGGTCCAGAAGGACTGGCCTATTCGTGACACCCTTGAAGCAGGCGCGCCAAATATCACACAAGACCCAACTGTAAGCAGAGATAAGATCATCTTTTCTCCTCTTCACATCAAATTAGGTTTAATGAAGCAAATTGTCAAGACACTGGAAACCGAAGGTGAATGTTTCTAACACATCATCACAGCTTTACCAGGGTCATCATTTGGGAAAATAAAAGCATGCGTGATTGATGGCCCACAGATTCGAACCCTAATTCGTGATGGTCAGTTTGTTGCTAAGATGACCTATTTAGAAAATTCAGCATGGTTATCCTTTGCGGCAGTCGTTCAAAACTTTCTTGGAAATAATAAGGCGAAGAACTACAGTAAACTTGTGAACAGAATGCTCCTCGCTTTTCGTGATTTCGAGTGCAACATGAGCATCAAGCTTCATTTTTTGAACAGCCACATTGATAAGTTCCATGGCAACCTAGGGGCTGTGGGTGACGAACAAGGAGAACGATTCCACCATGACCTAAATGTCATGTAAGAGCGCTATGAAGGGCGCCGTCACAAAAGTATGATGGCTGACTAGCTGGAGCATTAAACTCGATTGCCCAGATGAAGTGTACAAACGCAAAACCTACTACCGCAAATTCCTACCTGAATAAAATGCACAAACAAATTGATAAGCTTTCATCAGCCATGGTGATGTTCTGAAGGATGCTAACCTAACTTTTGAATAAAGATTTATGTTTTCTAAGAAACGCTACAGAAAGTGAGGTAGAACCAACAATTTTATAATTTACTCTCTAATCACATTTTAACGTTGTGTTTCTTTTGCCTCAAGAAATAAACAGAAATGACTTTCAAACCATTTTTAAGATTCGAGTGAACAAAAGAATTGTGGCTGATATTGCAATTTCCCATAATAACTAAAAATTGAAGAAATTAAAAAAGTCAAATTACATTAAATCTGTAGCTTGCAGACAAAAACCGATTTCAACTTTGAAATCAACACACTCAAATTGACTATAGAAAGGTCTTCTCTTAAATGCAACAAAATGAGTGTTCCCCAGTGTAACCGATTCACGATCTCCCATTCTTTCGAATGACGATATGTGATCCTTTTACTTGGAAAACCCGTTTAATGTGGAATGGCTGTTCCGTAAAACACAAACACAAAGAAATGTATTAGGCAAATTCATAAATAATTTCCCCTTTTGTTGATGTAAGTTAGAGGTTGACACTGAAATTACGTAATAATCGACCTAAATTAAAACATACACACACAATTTAATTATTTGTTTCCAAGTGTGTACACACCATTATTGTGGAACAACTTTTTCAACTAAAGAATGGGAGCTAAACATACAGCCATGCAAGCATCGCGAGTGCCTCGCCAGTATCTCTTGCAGATGCTTCCACACTATCTTTTTGATTCAGTAGTGTTCTTCGAAGAAATCCATTATTAGTTATGGAGCAGCGGTAGTTGTAGTTTGTAGAGCTTACAAAACAAGAATTATTTTTTCATTTTTACATCCCTAAAATGTTGAACATCCACAAAGAGTTGGGAACAAATTGTCGCATGTATAGTTCCGTCACGCTGAATGCTGAACAGCCCAGCTGGAGTTACTTTCAGTTCTTGTATAATTTGTGATAGAATTTCATTGGACTTCTCTGTAATTCTTCGTTTTATTGGATTATATGGCATGGTCAGAGGCAGCGGTTTATTTATTGCGTCAGGACAGATCACAAGACGTTCAATATCTTTGGTGCACGAAAAAATAAGGTTTTCAGCAATTAAGCGACAATTTAGCATGTGCTTTTTTAATGCAATCGTTTATGAAGCTTCAACTGCGACCAAGTTTTTGTCGTGAAATGATCCACTTGCATCAAGCCGGCGGCTCTTAACACCACCAATTTTTGTTTTAAAAATAACAAGAATCTTCATCTTTTAAGTAGGGGTGCTTAGTTTGGAGATGCCTTAATACGTATTTTGATAGGTGACATAAACCAAACATAACACACAATGTGACCTTTCTACGCCTGCAATACCTATGCTGGTGAATCCCTACTTTATAAAATTCATCTCAGCATTTCCTTTTTCTAACACTCATTTCTTTGAGAGGGCTAGGTTGCTAAGAACAGCACTGATTTCACAGCAATTTCGTGACACATGCGGGCACGATAGTGACGAGTGAGACGAGTGGAGAGACCAAAACAGAACGGACAGCTTCACTCGTTCTTCCGACTCACTCAGTCCATATCTATTGTTATATTTACATAGTATATCACGCTGTAGTCAGTCGTATTTCAATATATTCACATGAAATAGATGTATAAAGCTGTAAGCAAATAATACCATACCAGGTGTTGTCAGAATAAACTAGGCAACAGTATACGTCTAAATGCTCTCTGGCTGCATGCAGTTAGATTGCAAACTGATAGAAAAGAATGTACATCTTTTACTATTGTCATACTCAAAATTTTGTGTGTGTTTTAAATAGTTTATTTACCTTAGTTAATATGTTAATGTTTGACTATATTAGACATTATTTTCATGTTCTGTCCATGACATGATTAGCGGTGAAAAGATGCTAGACTGACAACTGAAAATTTCTGGGGATAATACTTGACGGAAATTCGGCATAAAATAAATGAATCATTTGCGTGGAAAAGTTTCGAAATCTATACAAATTTTGCGTGACGTCACATTCATTTTACCATGCGAAGCGCTAAAAATCCTTTACTGCACTGATCCATCCCAAAACTCAGTAAGGCATTGGAGCCTAGCATGGCACACACGAAAATTGAACTGACGATATATTTCCATTACAAAAAAAGCTATAAAGGCCATGTATCAGGACACAACGCCTACGCATGCTCACGCATATTATTTATTTAAAAACGTAAAAAAATGAACCTGCGTGATCACTACTGTTAACATCTTAAAGTTTTATGAACGAAATGCTTGAAAGCAACGAAAATTCAGACTTTCGATGGGAAATAATTTTTTGCTCGGACTGACTACCATGGTTCCTTGATGATTAATGGAAATAAACTCATAGTCCCTTATTGCGCAAATACCAGATCTTAGAATAGCTTCCTTTTCACTAGCACCAAATTCAGAAATTCTAAACCTCTTGATGGTCGGGATGCTTCCCTCTGCCTTCAAAGATAGTTTTGAAACTGGGATGCTCTTCATTACCAGGCGTGCGAAATACTTTATAAATGGAGAGAAAATAAATATTACAATGAAATTGAAACATTCAGACAATATATCGTTTCTAAGCTCTATCCTTCACCATGAACAATGTTCGAGACAGACCGCTAACTATAAGCTACAATTGAAAACCGGTATACATGACGAAAAAAACATAGACTAGAATATCAAACTGTACGTTCTTGTAGCTTGATCTAAGCGTATTTGTCCCATGTGCTTAACTACACCTTTTTCACTTCAAATTCATCCAAGTCAAGTTCAATTTAATCCAAGTCATGTTCAATTTAATCCAAGTCAAGTCAATTTAATCCAAGTCAAATCAATTTAATCCAAGTCAAGTCAATTTAATCCAAGGCAAGTTCAATTTAATCCAAGTCAAATTCAAATGATTCGTAGTCAAATTCAAATTAATCCAAGGCAAGTTCACTTTAATCCAAGTCAAATTCAAATTATTCCTAGTCAAATTCAAATTAATCCAAGTCAAGTTCACTTTGATCCAAATCAAATTCAAATTAATCCCCATCAAATTTTTCATCTAAACATATAGGAACACATTTGGATTTTATGTATGTAATGTTATCTTCCGTACCATCGGTTTTTGAAATAATCTTAGAAATACCTTTTTCAGTATCTTATGTACCGATTTCTCTAATGTAGGAATATAGAAGAAAAGTGTTTCTCATTGAATTTGGATTAAAGCTTCCCTCAAGATAGTTCTCTACAACCAATCAACGGACTATCAAACAAGTGAAGATGAACAAGAAAATATACGCCCAGGAGTAAGAAAAGGAGTAAAGAGAAGAAAATACAAGAAAACACGAGAAGAAAAATGCAGAGTGATAGATGCTGCATTGAAAGATGAAGATTAGAGAGCAGTGGCAACATTTTTCTTGTTAATGCAGGAATGTATCTGTATAGTAATGTACTCATATAAATTGTAATCAAACGGAATCGTACATTAGTACTCAGTGAATCGCGTTTGTATATTTATTATAGATTAAATATACATATCGTCCGGTAGTAATCTTTGGTATTCGCATGTATATGATTTCATACATATATACGATAAAGTGAAATTTCACGTATCTAAATATCTATAAGTGTAAATAAATCCTCGAAACAACCATGTGCTTGTGTAGCATAAAATTTTCTTTGAACATGAATATTTGAATGGATGCAAACTGCCATTAATTTAGCATTGTAAAACAATTTTAATGTGTAGTATAATACGAAGTTTTTATAGTTGACCTCTATCTGTTACTCTGCTCAAAGATCTGAATCACACTCTGCCTCCTGATGCTGGATACTTAACAAATTTTACGACAGCTTGTTTTTATATTGCAGAAATTTTGTGTTTTCCTCGCTGAAAGGAAAAACGACTGTCTTGCTCATCACATCCAATAGAGTCATATTTAACACATAAAAGCTCAAATTAACAAGTGATTACGTCAATTTTTAACTCAACTTAGGGTCCGATTAATTTGAATATGACTTGGATTAATTTGAACTTGACTTGGATTAAATTGAACTTGACTTGGATTAATTTGAAGTGAAAAAGGTGTAGTTCTATGTTACAAACATAAGTGCTTAGTTTATTGTTCACCATACTTTGCTTCAGAATTTGTTCATTTCCTGAAAGGTTACCATGAAAGCCTCGTAGCTCATTTGTCCTGCGATGTTGGTGCTGTTGGCCGTTAGGTATACAGCATGTATGGTCTCATGTCCCAAATGTAAGAACGTACTCGTATGTGTGTGAGGTATATGAATCTTTAAAATCTTTCGCATCCTTTAAAAGATTCACATTCATTTACATTATAGATATTTCATTAAAATAGAAGCTGCATTCGTTTCATTTCATTTTCTTTCTCTAGACTGCAATAAACTGCGAAATGCCATTTTTATATCTACATCTGTTTGAAAGTTATCCTGCATTTTTCTTCCGTAGTTATATTGGGTGATAAATGATACTCTACAGGTTTTTTTAGAAACAATAATGTACTGAACACTGACAAGCAGTTTTCCAATGTCGATGACTTTAGATATTAGCACATGGGTTCCACTTAAGCACGCTCTTCACAATCAAGTAACCCATAGATTGCTGCAGATTCCTCCGCATTCTAGAGCAAGGCAGAATCATCCAAACACTTCGGGGATGCAACGTATGGGGAATATTATAAATCGAATTTCAAATTCGTGCTCAATCAAATCCTATTTTCACACTCTCGAGCCTTCACTCACAGACCCATCATGTTAAGGAATGTGGAGTGCATATTCTGAGTATTTTCCCTTCATTTCTAGTTACCATGTACGTATCCATGTACGTATCCTTTACTTTTAACGCTTTTATTGGTTGGGTTTTATTTGGGCTTTCTTCACGGTAGAGGAAACAAGGTAGGTTCAAATCAGTTTTTTTTTTGTTGATGGTGTGGTTTGGCTGACGTCACGGCAACAAACCTATAGCAGCGCTCATATTGCATCTGGTAGCACTTCTACCTCCAAATCTGGCTCCACTTTTGGCGCAACGACACGGCGTTTTGGTGACGTTGCAAAGTTTGTTTGAAATCAAGCCGTTCTATTGGCTAGCCGAACAAGAGGTGTATTTTCTCCCATAGAAATGACCCTACCTTGTTTTCTACCGTGGCTTTCTTCGCGTATTGATGCACAGTTGAGAATTAACTAAATTTCTAAATGTTACAGATAAATACGCTTTAGACTCTTTTTTCATCCCTCACATTGAAGTACCTACCGTCATTAAGTAAGGTCTTACCTCGTCAAACTTGTCCTGCTGCACCATGTGACTGTGGATGAACTGGACGTTATGAATGGCTCTCCGTATTTCAGGTGGGTAGAAAAATTCGGGGTTATGTCCTATGTGGAAGCACTCCGGTAACTCATCATACGAAGCTTCCAACACGAGCCTGCCGCTGTTTATTATTCTTTTGGCACTATGGGAGCCCCCATTTCGTTTTTCTTGAACATTAGAGAACCTTAAATTGCTCTCCTTTTTCCCCCCATCGGGACTTTTACGCCGACCACCGCCCGTAGATTTTTGGTTGTTCGGCCGATTATTTTTCTGGCGACTTTCAGGATCCCGCATATTAAATCTGTTTCCTTTACCACCGTCGCGTGTCCCAAAGCTCTTGCCGTTGATGGCAAACCGACTGCTCCCTTTGGTGGCGCATGAGCCCTCGGAGACAGACGAGTCCTCATCTCGCCCCCGCGCGTCTTCGCCGCTTCTTTTCTCCACGATGTAGCTGCCGATGCGGCCTTCTCCTTTTGCGGGGCGCCCGCTCCCATCTTTGTTTGGCGCCGTCAGCAGGTTTTTGAAATTCCTGCTCACGACCGGGGGCGGGGGGATGCTCGGCACTTCGATGGACACGTCCTCCAGCGAGTGCGAGCGCAGGCCTTCGTACGGAGTTTCTGCTCGGGAACGACAAACGCACAAATCATTGAACAAAACGTGGATAGAAGCCTGTCGATTCTTTGATTTCCTTCCTTGTTATCCGTAACTTAGAATTATATTTTCTTTACGAAGTTTACTAGTAAATGGTAGTAAAAATTTTTGAACGCAACAGCGATTCTTATGTTTAATCATTTCCCTCGTGAATTTTTTCATAACTTTGAACCTGTCGAGCTCTAAAAAAACTTTATTTCTTTAATGCATTCCCCTTTATACATATACGTTGATTTTTATAATGAGTGACAAGAAACAGTTCATCTGAAACGAAATTCGAGGATGTGAGAATATTTGACTTTCAAAAAATTTAAAATCACCATCACAAAAGTCAGCCCAGATCAGAGCTCAAAAACCTCCCAGGTTGCTGCAAAGCTCCATGATCTGAAAAGCAGCTTCGACGGCCTGCCCGTCGACCTGCCAGGGGTCGAGTTCAGCCAGTCTGTGGTGCGTCATTGTGAATGTAGCGTAATGGCGAGAGGACATCGCCTTTTTGTCCGGGACGTATTGCGAACATTCCATGTTTGGTGAATGGCACTGAGAGTAACATCGCTCGTATTAAAGAGACAATCTTTAGTTGGCATTGAGGCCATCTCTCGCCTTGAAATCTTTCGTATTAACGACATTTTTCGAATTGAGGACATATTTTGTAGCGCCGACAATATCTCTTGTACAGCAGAAAATATCTCCCACATGAAAGGCAACATCTCCCCAATTAAGGTTAACATTTCTCCCACTGACAATAACATCATCCAGGAGCAGGACTATAATGTGTGGTTTTCTCACATACTATTTTCTTCACATGTTTGATTCAAGAACTCCCATTTTGATGTAACATCGCCCCTGTCCAGGACAACAGCTCTCCTGTAGAGGACTAGAGCTCATTTCTTGCAGGTAACTCGACTCCGATGACTATTGTGTGAAAAATAATGAAAAGGACATGCATGACTGATTTCCTTTCGTCGCGAGAGGAAATAGCTCTCTCATTATAGAGTTTATAATCATTGACAACTTTGCGAATTAGTTCCTAAACACTATGTAGAATAGTATCTAAGATAGGGAAGAGCATAGAATGAAAAACATTGCTGTAAATTAGTATCAGACAGAAAAGTTTTGTAAAAGTCTTTAATAGACCTTAAACGTTGAAATATTGATTAACTGTCAATAAAATAAGGATTCATCACTAAGAAACTACTGCGATTTTATTTTTGCGAACTGTTTTGACTCTTGTAACTATTAGTACATGTAAGCTTGTTTTGACGAAGTTTTAACTAATAAGTGGTTATACAAGATCATTAATTATTAGGCCTCTTTGAGATACCATCACATTTTTCTCAGCCACAAGATTTAACTTCAGAGCATACAACTAAATTAATACTGAAAATAGTGTAAAACATGAACAAAACGCAGCAATAAAAATAGCAGTTCATTAATTTGTATATATTTTACTGCATTTGTTCTTATTTCAGTTTTACGGGCACACAATTTTATGCAGTAGTGCATGCACCTGCCAAATAGATGCGTTCTGCTTACTATGCAAGTGTTACAGCGTCTGCTTGTACCCAGTTTCTACGCCAAATATCCTGCAATATTCTCTGTTACATTCACGGTAGAAACCAAGAAACAGGTTTAATTCACAGATAAGCATTTGCTCAATTTTTGACCTACACCTCGTGACTCTTAAGGATTTTATCTGTTGGTGATATGCACAATGCAAGTTTATGAACAGCAATATTATTGTTGTGAAATTCATTTTCCCGTCCTAATTTTTTTCAGATGAAAGGAATAAATTTGTTGCATATTAAAATACTATTCAACCACCGCTGCATTTTTTAGCTACAAAATAAAACAGAATCCCCATGCTTGTATTTTAGTGGGTTTTTGCTTAATGCATCGTTCTTTAATGAGGAAACACTCAAATATCATTGATTCCCAAATGAGTAATACAGTATATAAAAATCTCAAAGATAAAAATCGAACCGACAGTGAAATAACAACTACAACTACATAAGAGCTGATCTATTTTACGTAACTGTCCGTTCATTTCGGACAACAACAATATTCAAACAAGAACTCATCTACATGTATAAGCGAAAGCTCTTCTATTTGGACAAAATCCCTTCAATGATCCACCCCGAATCCTAATCCGACAGGAGCAATAGAAAGTTTTCTTTGACACTCATTAATATCTGTTTAGCACAAAGGGTCATTAATTTTCATTTTTTCAGTGAACGAACAATTTTTAAAAGTATACGCTTGTGCAAAATTCATCGGACATATGTTCACAGTTAACTGTTAACGCCGTTGGTAGCAGCCTTCATTCGGAGTATTGTTCATACTCCGTTAACACAGCACAAGTTCCTCTTGCTTTTACGTCCTTCCAACAATCAAATTGATCCAATTTATCACAGTCTCCAGGAAGTGTTTCACCAAGAGCAAAAAGCCAGTCGTTTTTCCCCAATAGATTTAACTTGTAAACGGACCCTCAGCCTATAAGTTCACCTATTTGGTTATAAGCCGAGCTATTTGGACCTAAGCTCACCGCTGCAGACATAAGGTGTCAGTCGTGGCCAGAGCTCACCGATGTAGGATAGCTGGTCGCGCGCCCCACGGCCCTTGCACTGCGCCGGACGACTGCCGTTCTGGCGCGGCAGCGTCGACGCCGGCGTGGCTGCCCGACCCGAGTCTTCCTCATGGCGGTCGTCATCGTCACGAAGTGTGTCATCATCGTCGTCCTCGTCCGTCTCTTCCTCCTGCTGCTGCTCCTCCTCCTCACTGATATTCTGGCTCGGCACTCTCATCAGCAGGAACGCTGGCATCTTGCAGATGAACAGCTGGGAACCCGAGACACTCTTTATATATTTAGGACCCAGTGAGAAACTCATGTTTCCAACAGGGTACAAAAGTAAACGATCATGAAAGGTAATCTTCGAACAATCCTTTCTCTAATAGTTTTCATACTGCTTACACTGCTTCACGAAAGGAATCATGTTTTTTTGGAACAAAGTGTGTGAATTTTCGGTATGAAAAGTATATTTTGAGAGCAAATGAGAATTTTTTCAGCCCTTGCTCGCGTACCTTATTGCCCAGAGTTTATTGGGGGAAAACTCCCTCACTACCAATTTAAAAATATTCATACAATCATAGACCTTTGATCAATCAGTGGTAAATCTTAATGTTTCGCAGGAGCTCGATACTAATAATAAGATAGAAATGCGAAATTCATATCATACAAGAATAAACAGAAGAACCAGAGTAAAAACGAACATCACATTTATTGCAAACGTTTCGGAATTAAAATTCCATCATCAGTGCTGAAACAGGAGAAAAAAACATTTTTTGTCTATTAAAAAAAAAAAATACAAAATTTATTCCACAAGATTCTCTAAATGTCTAAAAAGCCAAATTTGTCAATTCATACACAAACAATACCACACTCCTAATTCACACAAGCACACATGTACACACTAATTCAGATACACCAGCGAAACACACTATGCCTACACACACACACACACACATGCAGAATTACGTCAGTAGGTGGGGGCAATTATTGATAACTTTACGGCACTGATGTTTTTGTTGAGGTTAGGTTTATGAGTGAATATGAAGAGGGACTCCAAAATTCTAAGGTCATGCTCATTATTAGCTCTGTATAAAGTCGAAAAATTAACATTTTTGAATGGATGGTTTGAATTTTCACAGTGATCTCTAATTGCTGATGAAGTGCCTGCTCGAATTCGATCAATTCTATCAGACAGAGATAATTTTGTGGAGGCCTTGGAGACAGAATAATTTCATTGTTAAAACTGGAAAATAAGGTCAACTACAAACTTAAAAAAATGGAGATTTAGGAATTATTCAGACCGATGATTTTTACAAAATTTGCCGCTTTGTAGGATCTCAACTTGGAGCGGTAAATAGTTTGCCCAAAATTCGTTAGCCTGATGTACCGCTGAGACCTGTTTTATCTGCATGCAATTCCCACAACTCTAAACTCTGTGCGAACTTATAGTTCCTATTCTATCCCCATTTTGTAACAGTGAATATACAGTAGAAAATTCGTGTGAATTTGTTCTCTATTTGTCGACTGTTGGCAACATAGATAATCTCTTCATGTGTAGTTATGATGGAGAGTCTATATACACTAATGTTCCACTGGATGAGGCAATTTAGGTTTTGCTGGGTCGCATTTTTTCAAGATTATCGAACCATACTGAGTTACGATAGACCGCAATTCAAACGCTTACTTGAAGCAGCACTGAAAGATTCGTATTTTGTATTTAATGATGGAAGGTACCAAATAATTGACGGACTTGCAATGGGATCTAACCTCTCTCCTTTAATAGCGAACTCCTTTCTAGCCCGCTTGGAAAAACAGTTTTTAAACCAATGTCCTCCGGAGTTTGAGCCATTATTTTACCGAAAGTGTCTGGACGATACATTTGTTTGTTTCGCTCTGAAATGGTGGCCAATAGTTTCTTTCAGTATATTAATGTCTCTTATCCTACTACCAAATTTACTGTGGAGGTAGAGCAAAATGATCAGAACTCATTCCTAGACGTTATTATAAAAAAGACAAATTCAAAACTCATTACTTCTGTCTGCAGGAAGCCAACGTTCGCTGGTCTTGCTATGAACTATTTCAGCTGTGTGTTTAAAAGGTATATAAAATCATGTTTTTACAGTTTACTTCATCGTGCATAACGCATCTCCAGTACATATGAAATATTCCATCTTGAAATTGAATACATTGTAAAATCTTTGGTTAACTTCAAACATCCGAAATCACTCATTCAGAATTGTGTAAGAAAATTTTTAGATCGTAAAATTTGCCCCTCTCCCGCAACCATGAGTGTACCAAAGTAGATTTTGCGCGTCGAGTGACCATTCATGGGTTATTTGAACGCAGAGCTGAAGAAGGAGATAGTATCTTTGGTTAGTAGGGTTTTTACAACGGTCGACGTCAGAGTGTTTTATAGAAATAGTTTTAAGATTGCATCCTTTTTTAGCAAGAAAGAACGATTGGATGAGTGCCTGTGAAGTGGTTGTGTAAATTTCTATAAGTGTGACTGCTGCATGCAGTCTTACGTTGGTAGTACCAAACTCCAACAATTCATCAGACATAGCCAACAAGCAGGAATATCTCATAGAACCGGTCGTGCACTAACCATTCCACCCCAATCAGCAACTAGAGATCACTGGTGAAAATTCAAACAATTCTTTGAAAAATACTAATTTTTCAACTTTACGCCGAGCTAATAGTAAGCATGACCTTAGAATTCTAGAATCCCTTTTTATATTTACTCAAAAACCTAACCTCAACAAAGACATATAGTGCCTTAAAGTTATCAATTGCCCCCACCTACTGACGTAATTCTGTATGTGTGTGAGTGTGTGTGTGTGTAGGCATAGTGTTTCGCTGGTGTGTCTGAATTAGTGTGTACATGCTTGCTTGTGTGAACTAGGAGTGTGCTATTGTTTGTGTATGAATGAACAAATTAGCCTTTTTAGACGTTTAGAAAATTTTGTAGAAAATTTGGATTATTTTTATTTTTTAAAATAGACAAAAAAAAATTTCCCCGGCTTCAGCACTGATGATGGAATTTTAATTCCGAAACGTTTGCAATAAATTTAATGTTCGTTTCTACTTTGGTTCTTCTTTCTATTCTACGAATTTAATTAACGACGAATCGGCCCAGTGGAAACATCATATCATACATAAACTGGGGTCACTTACCTTCTTGACCCACGGAGCCATGCGGTGCGTAGACGGGTTTCTATAATGAATGTTGAGCACAATGATGGTGACCAGCACGCTCAGCCCGACGAGGATCATTGAAAAAAGTAAGTACTTCCCTAGAAGTGGCAATGCTAAAGACGTCGAGGGCATGATTTCTGATATGAGAAGAAAGAACATAGTTTGTGACAGGAGAATGCTAATGCAAAGAGCAACTTTCTCCCCAGAATATGCAGGCAGATAGAACACCAGCACTGACAGGATTTCGAGCCCCACACACGGGATGATCAGATTCACGGTGTAGAAGAGAGTCTTGCGTCGCAGAGTGATGTTGAAGTAAATGTCTGCGGAGAACAAAATAAAATTTCAGAATAAAAAAACGCTCCCTTTTACGCCTTCGCTTCATTGATTATTTAGAAAGAAACCAAGGCATTAACCTACCCACTTCCGAAGCGAACTCACGCACTTCGAATATTTTTTAAATTGATTTCTATTTTAAATGTTAATAGTATACGGGATAATGACTATGGGCGCAAGTGATACTAATGCCATGCATGGCCATTTTTAGCTTCAAGAGTACATGCTGCTCCGACGATCTTTGGATTCCATGCAAACCTATCAGCGTAGCAGAAATTTAGTCTCGTCATTTTTAAATCAGTGCAAGAATGACAAGCTGCCTCGTTTTCCTAACGCAATTGAAAGTGTTTGTCACTTCATACATTGAACTACGAATT
>JACJUY010004048.1:5952-24112 GCA_014220935.1 Platorchestia sp. MABIK | reverse complement strand
CTTTGATATTATTCTTTTACGGATAATTTTATGAGCATTGCATGAGTCTTCAATTCGAACATTATTTCCTACAACGTTCTATAAATAGTTTTTCAGCTCAGAAGCTCATAAGGTGTCATCTCTTTGTAAGATGTAAATTGTTTAATCCATAACGTAAATATTATAGACACTAAAAATGTTCTCTGAAAGAAATAGGCTTGCCTACTTAATCGGATGCAATGAAATGCTATTAATAAGAGAGACCACTTATTAAACTGAAAAGTAGAAAGAATCCTTTCGTGAAGGAAATTTTACAGTTGATTAATATGTGAACTGAAGGATATTGGTTAACGCTTCAATTCTGAGTGTTTCAGATAAGTTAGAATAAAGAAAAGGATTCCTGTTCAACATATAAAATCTAGGAACATTTCTACAGAGGAGAGAAATATAATGTCAAGTCTAAGAAAGCAGTTACAAAAATTAATGTTCAAGCAGATGAAATTTCATTTGTCATTTATACTCGTAAGAGTCAATCATATTGAGAAAATACTCGTGTAAAAATAGAGCCATTCCCCTTCATGCAGATACGAGGGAGGGAGCAAATGTTTCTAACGGATCAGAGAACCTTGACAGAAATGGTAATCGGAGGAATTGATGCATCACTTCCAATTAAAAAATCTGTCATGAATAAAAGGAAAAGCAAAATAGAACTATTCAAGGGAAAACAGTTGAAAAAACAGTTGACAGAACCACAAATTCGTTGCAGAAGAAGGGATCGGATCTTCAGATTCCTCTACAGACAAAGCGACTGATTCTATGCGAGATTACGACTCTCAGGAACTACAATTTCAAAAAAATTAAGCAACCTTTCGAAACTGTACCGACAAAGCAATTGAACTTTTTTAAATAAGTTTCAGATTGTGATCAAACTAGCGTATCCAATCGCTCTGCAGCTATCACTGTCAGCTCCGTATTGCGTCACAATGCGGGACATTCTGAAACGCTTATTAGTACTTGACCCATCTAATGTGAGAAGAAACTGTCAAAGACACTGTAATCTTTCTCAAAATGAGGAGGCGGGACCCGTAAATAATAAAGATATTAGCGCTCTGTATTTCGATCGCATAAAAAATCAGACACTGATAAAAAAATGACGTTAAGTGTTTTGAATAAAACGCGCGAGAGGATCAGTTATAAGTCACTAACAAAAATGTTGTTAAGAAATGTTTTGGTCACTTAACAATAAAGACAGCTTTTACAGATGCAGGAATTAAATGGTATATTTGACCTTCTGTGAGCAAATCCCACGTAAAAGAGTAAAATCATCGTTATTGTGCGCATTGGCCTGTCTGTTAACACAAAAGCAAACCGCCGGTAGAAAACTCCTGGTCCTACAGAAATCATGAGTAATATAAGAAAAAGCTTGACGAATGTGAACAGTTGAATGTTTTTGACTTAAATCATATTCCATCTAATTTATTCGATAAGAAATATAAGCACCGATTACATTCTGGATCGAATTCTCAGATCGGTTTCCGAAAGAATATTTAGCGAATTATTGATGAATGAATAGCCCGAAAAGATGTTACATTTGGTAGTTAACTATTGCGAACCAAGATTGTGTACCAATGGATTACCCTCAAATTCTAAAAACAATGTTCAAGAGCAAAATGCGAACATACTCTTCTGAATAATTTGAAATAAAAGTTGTTTCTTCTTCACACAACGAGGCTTAACATCGCAAGACTATCTTGCGCTGACAATTTAAAGCATCTTGCGCTGATATGATCTCTTGGCAAAGTTTAAATGCTGTTGAAATTCAGCTTACGGGTAATTTCACGGTCAAAAAAATGAATCAAGTGAGTGTAAAAGGAAGAAGAATTTTGCGCATCTGTCGTGTGCAAGCTGTAGTTTTGATATCAGTTACTACAGTTTTTTCTTCGGTGTGTTGGCAATGTTCTGGATATGATTTCATTTTATCATGAAACGAATCATGCTGAAAGACGTCCAGTTTTGATACAAAAAGACAGTTTGAAGCTTGATGGTGGCCGTGGCCGAATGGTTGAGAACTCGCCCTTCCGAGACGGTGTCGGCCGTGTGAATCCCGGCGCTGTGTGGTAATTTCTCCCCGTTGGGTAAAAAGGGAAGTCAAGCACAATTCCCCACTCCACCCAGATATCGGAAATGGGTACCAGCTTGACCAGGGGTAACCGTCATTGCGTCATGGTGTTAATTATAAGGCATTTGAAAAAAACAATTACAAGATGATATGTATCTGGCTTGATTGATTGGAATAAAGCATCCTTTGAGCGCTGTCCATAGACTCAATAGGAAAGGACGGTGGGTTGGGCCAGGGTAGGACCCGAAGTAAAGCTGCCGCCTCGAAGTAGGTTGCAGGCTGCCTCTCAACTCTACATATTTCTGTTGGGGTTGAGCTGAACAAAGATAGGTTTTAATCAGATTTTGCCTGACTTTTGTGGAATATTATCATACCATCCAGGAAGTAACCCTGGATTTCTGAAAAATTGGTGGACTCAGCCATTATTTAAATGAAACTTTAATAATTTTATGGTAGTACAAAATGTTCAGCAATTAATCTTAGCGTGATTTTGTAAAATACAATTTAAAGTGTACCTTCATCGGAAAAGTACTGATATAAACCAAGAAGTCGGTGTTAAATACCTCAAAAAAAGTTGATAAAACCAAGATATTTTTTAAATTTTCACGAAATTAGATATCCTAGAGCTACTTCAAGATATCAACAATACGAAGCATAATTTTTGCTAATGTCTTTGCTAGCAACACATCACCATAATTTTGATTTGAAAAATAATTTCCGGTAGAGGGGACACACAACATTTTCACTCCTCCCTAGTGAGCATTGTTCTTACGATAATTTACTCAATCTTTCGCTTCAGATATCGACAAGCAATATACTCAGACTTTATCTTTAATAATTTCATGTTTTCACTGATGGGTGTGAACATTTCATTGATATACAGTATATTGGCATCACTTACTTCAGCAATTCTTAAAATCATACTTCAAATTTTTTAGCATTTGTCAATCAAAGAAGTGTGATTCGTCGTTGGAATCTGAAAAGTTAAAGTTAACAGATGCCCACGAATCACAAAAATTTGCACGCATCCTCTAACTGTGCGGGAATTTTTTTATCGCTAAAAATCCAATTCTTCCGGTTCTACTTTCGTTATTTGAGACTATATTTTTTATCTGTGCAATAACAGCGCTCATAACCCCTTCAAAGCTCACATTTTCAGCATTTTAAACTTGATAAGATGAAACTCGCAATTTCTGTGATTTTTAGATAACAGTGTGCAGCTACATCTTCGATTAGATTTCAACTACATTTATATCAAAATATGACATTTAATCAATTATTGCTCCAGAATACAAGTATTGAGCTTTCAGTTTGAGCTGAAGTTCTATACGAATATTGCTCAATCATTGCTTTCGATAAATATTTCAATTTTAGGTATAATATCTCCAGGGACCAGAACAAGGTGGTCCAAAATTCGCAAAGATATCTCAACTTCTAATAATTATGAATTTTGTAATGTTTTTCTTTCTCCTTAGGAATTAAACGAACGAAACCTGGAAACNCCAGCTTGACCAGGGGTAACCGTCATTGCGTCATGGTGTTAATTATAAGGCATTTGAAAAAAACAATGACAAGATGATATGTATCTGGCTTGATTGATTGGAATAAAGAATCCTTTAAGCGCTGTCCATAGACTCGATAGGAAAGGACGGTGGGTTGGGCCAGGGCAGGACCCGCAGTACAGCTGCCGCCTCGTAGTAGGTTGCAGGCTGCCTCTCAACTCTACATATTTCTGTTGGGGTTGAGCTGAACAAAGATAGGTTTTAATCAGATTTTGCCTGACTTTTGTGGAATATTATCATACCATCCAGGAAGTAAGCCTGGATTTCTGAAAAAATGAAGGACTCAGCCATTATTTAAATGAAACTTTAATAATTTTATGGCAGTACGAAATGTTCAGTAATTAATCTAAGCGTGAAAATAAAACCAAGATATATTTTAAATTTTCACGAAATTAGATATTCTAGAGCTACTTCAAGATTTCAACAATACGAAGCATAATTTTTGCTAATGTCTTCGCTAGCAATACATCACCATAATTTTGATTTGAAAAATAATTTCCGGTAAAGGGGAAACACAACATTTTCCCTCCTCCCTAGTGAGCATTGTTCTTACGATAATTTACTCAATCTTTCGCTTCAAATATCGACATGCAATATACACAGACTTTATCTTAATAATTTCATGTTTTCACTGATGGGTTTGAAGATATTTCATTGATATACAGTATATTGGCATCACATACCTCAGCAATTCTTAAAATCATACTTCATATTTGTTAGCATTTGTCAATCATCTAAGTTTGATTCGTCTTTGGAATTTGAACTGTTAAAGTTTACAGAATCACAAAATTTACATGTATTCTCTAACTGTGCGGGAATTTTATTTATCGCTAAAAATCCAATTCTTCCGGTTCTACTTTCGTTATTTGAGACTATATTTTTCATCTGTGTTTTTCATCTGTGCAATAACAGCGCTCATAACCCCTTCAAAGCGCACATTTTCAGCATTTTTAATTTGATAAGGTGAAACTCTCAATTTCTGTGATTTTTAGATAACTGTGCGCAGCTACATCTTCGATTAGATTTCAACTACATTCATATCAAAATATGACATTTAATCAATTATTGCTCCAGAATACAAGTATTGAGCTTCCAGTTTGAGCTGAAGTTCTATACGAATATTGCTCAATCATTGCTTTCGATAAATATTTCAATTTTAGGTATAATATCTCCAGGGACCAGAACAAGGTGGTCCAAAATTAGCAAAGATATCTCAACTTCTAATAATTATAAATTTTGTAATGTTTTTCTTTCTCCTTAGGAATTAAACGAACGAAACCTGGAAACAAATGGAGAAATATACCATTGAGTTGCGCATTAAAGTAGGGAAATTTTACTCATATTTTGATGTATCAAGAATTCAGCCCCCTGGAACATATCAATGATACTATTTAGTTAGAAATGTCTCCATTCATTTGGCAATTATAAATTTGATTAACCGTTTCGAAGAGCCTGAGTCAAGCCCCGTAAGTCAAGACCCTTAAGTCAAGCCCCTCGAAATAAGCCTGATCTGTTGTTCTAACAGGATAAGATAACTGTTCATGCCGCAAAACAAAGAGAGGGTGCAGTTGCTAAGGCGGTGCTCGGGAGAGAATAATCTCCCGTTACCACAGTGTCACTGGCCGTCGAGTTCCCCTTCCTATACCAGCCTTGACTTCTTCGTGATGGGCACCTGGACGAGAGTGTTGGTCAACAAACTCGTGACCCTTGATTAATTGAAAGACAACATGAGTGGAGGCGGCAGTGAAAAGGCACCTGGCACAATTGCAGCTGTAATGGAGTACTTTGCTGAAAATACAAGGTTGTACAAAATCGAAAAGAAACATCATTGAAAAGAAGTAATCTTACATCAATAATGTTGAAGTTTAACAAAATTGATCAAATGTGAACACTTTTCTTCACGCCCCTTAATTCGTCATGAAATTACATAAGGCTACCTGTATTATTATTCAGGTTTTAAAAATCTAAAGTCCATCTGTGGTGTTTGGGAAACCCTGTACAAGGAAAAACATGCACTGCTGATTTCCTACCTGATCGAGATTGTGTATTAACTAAATGTGAATGCTATGTGAAGTAGTTTTCACATAAATGACAAAAGTATTTCAATACTCTTTGGCTCGATATAAAATCATGTTTCAAAACTAAATTCATCATCAATTACTTCTTATTTTGTCGCTACTTTATGGTGAGCTATGAACGATTTCAGTGAGTTTCTGGCTCATTTCAGTGTGCTAGTGGTTCATTTCAGAGCAATTGGTAAATTTTCGTTATTATCGGTAAATTTTGACTCACAATTAGTTCATTTGCCTTCTCTTTTGATTTAATCTGCTACACAAGCAATTTTTTACTTTGTTTTACAATAATTTAAGTTGATTGGCTTGCGTAAAGCTTGATTTGTTCGCATAAAATTGAGCACGCTATGTTTAAAGACGAAGACAAAAGACTAAGCTTAGCTCTGTAAATGTAGCATATGGTAGTTATGTTTTTAAAATCCCTCCATAATGCTGGTCACAGAAAATAGAAATTGCCGCTCTTCCTGTCTCTTTATCTTCATGTTCGCAAGATGCTGAAGTCAGAATTCCTGCAAGGAACGATCTCACAGACTTAAAGATTGATTTCACAGGTGTTGTTACATTTCTGTACATATTGTACTTCGTATTTTTGTGTTGATTAAAATTGTCAAATGCCATTGCTTTTTTCTCCGAGAAATAAAGTGCCTCGCAAGTTCATTAATGGGGTCCTGTTCTTCTTAGTTCAAGCGAGCTGTGGCTGCCGAATATCATTTGAATATTTACATACATTGTTCTTTTTTGCTGTCATTTTGTTCGTATAAAATATAGAAAGTTATACTTAAAGATGAAGCAAAAAAGCAAGCTTAGCTCAACAAATGCCAATCAAAATTTTGGTAAAATTTCACAGCAAAACATCTCAGACCGAGTCACATGTTACAGGCGAAGAATGAAACATATGGCTGTCCATGTTGAAAACCTATTTTACATTTTCATCATAAAAAGAACTCAGAACATGAGCAACTTATTTTGCATAAAAATTGGTATAGTTAGATGCTGGAACACTAGTTCGGTAGGTTGATCGAAACTATTTAGATGGTTCACCACAGCACGCTAATTATTACACCAATACTGAAATAGTAGCTCGTGTAGTAAAGTGACAATTACAGAAGCGAACTGCTATTTTATATTCATGTTCTGTTTATGTATTCGATTTTTATTTAATATTAGTATCGTATATGCTTGAAAAGGGGGGTTTGTGCTTCTCTAGCAAGTTTGTTCCTTCCAATGGGTAGCATCATGAAAAGAAGCAGGAAAATATTTTGCTCCTGTGTGTGATATTTTCTAAAGATAAGCTGATCTTGTTACGTCCATCAATGAGGATAACTTTTGCAGTTTAACGAGAATAATTTAAACCTTTTTTGGTAGTAAATCAATTGCAGACCAAAATACATCAATTAACTAAATAGAACAAAAACAAACCGAATTTACTACTCACCAAAACAAATAGAATGAGATACAATACGGTTCAAATTGAAAGAACTCATTTTAAATGATTAGTACTGAATTAAAAAGTCAGTAGAGCTGAAGTTGCTCACGAACAACACTGAGTACAGTAACTAAATTTACATATATGAACTGAAAAATTATTTAAAACCGTGAGAAGAACTACAATAATGTTATTATTGAATGAGCCTCCTTAATACATGTTCCACTCGGACCTCCACACTATTCTTTTTCTTGAGTATGATTCTCCATAACATTCAAGAGCTTATGAATCTTATTTGGAGAAAGTGAAAATTGTTATAATGAGAGACACGATGGCGCTTAGCTTGGTCTGGAAATAATGAGAGACACGATGGCGCTTAGCTTGGTCAGGAAATCAGTGTGCATGTCGCCTGTGATAGCAGGCTTTAGTTCTTGTATTTCTTTGAAATACATCACTAAATAATTTAAACATTCCGGTAATTTTAACTTCAAAAATTCTTCCGCTTCAATAGCCTTAAACTGAAAATCGTAAGCATTTCGAAATTGCTTCAAAACTATTTCGCAGTCATGTACGCATTTAATTGCTGCTTCTTTATTACTTTGTCAAAATGATCCTTACTTGTGTCAAAGCAATAACTCAATATGGAAATTTTAATGATCTCCTTTTCATCTTTTTAAAATTTATTGCATTTATTTTCCTTGATGGTGATACCGCAAGTTTTCCAAACTGCATGTTTTGTTTTATTAATTTTTACAGCTTTTTGTCTGTGAATATTTTCATATCTGAAAAGTTAACAGTTTTTCAAATTGTTCACCCAAATATTTGTGTTTCACTATGTTGTTTTTTTAGTTGATGCACGTGATGCAACCCACGAATGTTCGGCTTGCTTTGCATTCTACTGTATTATATCAGAACGGCTCGTCATCAAGCCAATTATTTCATACGTTCCTTCAATATGTGTCAGCATGGCAGGCAATGTGTTATTATTGAGTGAAATAAGCACTGTGCTACTCTGATCACGTGCCGTGAACTAGGTATGAAATACACTTTGTCAGCCACGATCTATTGAAATTGAAAAAAATTCTTCAGATGTTACTCTGGGGATGAATTCAATTTTTTTAATATTTCTGATTGAAAAAAAAGAAGCCTATTATTTTGCTTCTTGAAATAGTTCTGTTTGATCGCTTCAAATCTCTTCATTACGTCTTCATTGGTAGCATCATTCCAAACATACTTTGCTCAACACGTGTTTATATTTTACTCACTACTATGCATCAGTACTTACTTACTTCCACATTGTCCGCAGCAAATGAGAGGAAGTAAGTGCTTGAGCACTGCGAAATTAGTGCAAACTGCTTGGTGTAATCCTCGCTTCAAACGTTGAAAAGCGATCAGAGTGTAATTTTTGGCAAAATTCAACCAAGCGCCTGAATAAATAGAGAGTATGTGTAGTTTCAAACGTTTTACTACGATCATTATTATTTCACCATTCTTCGAATCGTTAAAACCACGAGCATCTATGATGCTGTTACGAGAAACAGCCATTAAGGGATGTGTTGAGGTAACCTGCTGCGGTCTCACTGTTGTAGTATGTTTGATAAAGTTGGCTTAGTGGACGGCATTTGCACTCCCATAATCACTCGTGACAAAATCTTCGCTGGTTCAAATTATTAAGGTACCCAATGGGCTGATAAGATTATCGCAACTTACATCATTAGCACATAACAATCAAAACTAACAAAACTGTGTCCGTTGGCATCATTAGTTCACGCAAATTAGCCTAGACAAAATAATCCCAATTGACCTTATTTAAGGCAACCAGAAGGGGGCTGACAGAACCAGCTTAATTGACATCATTAGGGACGAATAATCCGTACTGAATGAGTACACTCCATTGATATCTATAGGGCACACATCAGTAAACAAATCCCAGCCCTCGAGGCTCAGAAGTGCACTCGGACAAGTGCTCGTGCTGATGAGGTCTGGGGAGGGAGGCGTGCGTTGATGTGCCACCAATTACTGATGCCACGGCCGGATTTGCAGCTCGGATTAAAAGGCTTTCGTTGAGCTGCAGCCACGAATCTGTGCTTCACAATTATGGCGAGACCAGTGGCAGCGACGTCGAATCAACATCCACCATGCGGTATACAGGAGGGTGGTGCACAGTGCTACAAACAAACAAAGCTAAGATTCACTTTGTAAGTAATCAAAACGCGAACGTTTAGAAATAACTACTAGACAGATCTCATTAATGCGTTAGTTTTTACCATCCTCGCAGAAATGCTGACTATGTGAATAAAAAATCTCAACTTGGAGCTAGCTACCTGTGTGAACGCTTCCACCACGCGTTAATGTAAGAAACTCACACCACTTTACAATTGTTTGTGCTCAACACTTTTGATTGCCTAGATGTGTACGCGGTCTTTCTTCATGCGAATTAACGGTAGTTTAAGAATTATAGCAGTACACTCACTTGTTGTACAAGACGATATCGGGCAGCCAGATGATCTCGGACGGGACGTAGAGCTCGGTGACACCTCCGTACTCATTGGGGTCCCACTGAAATTTGTGGTCTCGCCATTCCTGAACACACAAAAAAACGAACACATCAGGATAAAGTATCATTCTTACAGTGCAGCATTGTGTTTGTACGGCCGTGTGTTTCTACAATCCATGACCTTAGCTTTCGATATGTTTATGATCCATGGTGCTCAATGTTTACTCCATTTACTATTCTTGTTTCCTGGGAATGTTTTCTTCCGTTGGTGCTACTCTTTATTCTTCTTTCCTTATAACTTACATCCTCTGTTGACACCTCCGTCTTTCATCCTGCTTTTATTTATTCCTGACTTGTTTTATTACAATCGCCAGGCAAAAAAGCAGAAGGGATAAAGTTAGCTTAGTAGACGGCATTTGCACTTTCATAATCACTCGTGACAAAATCTTCGCTGGTTCAAATTATTGAGGCCTTGATATTAAGGCCACAGCTGCCTTGAGTTGCTGAAATCGGGATCTATTCGTACACTGGGCGTGTTCTATCACCGATCTGAACAATGCTCCAAAAAGTTATCTTTGCTTGACAAAGCGATCTTTTTTTTAAATTACCAGTATTTGTTTCTCTATGGCTGACGTTGAATCAAGGAAACTTCGTTTTTTACTAAAACTTGATCACACAGCTTAATTTGACTGCACTATCCCGGTCCGACACTAAATTAAACAATGTATTGGAGTAAGATTTCTCTGCAAAGATACACGCAACAAATGGAAGGATATCGATTGTCATGATGCTTGAATTTAAAGAATCTTTTAAGAATATCGAAGTTTTAAAACAACAGCTTAGATTTCAGTTAATTATAGATTCATTGGTCTAGTCATTTCAATGCATACACTTGTATTTAAAATTGTTTATCAATTGGTGAGTGTAGAAGATTGGCCAGTATGTCTGTAGAATATCAATACCGAAGCTGAGTTGTTTCTAGCTGAAGTTGGTAGTAGTAAATCCTTGACATTTCCTTCGTTTGGAAGTACTTTTTCAGAGGTTCGTTTTCTTAGGTGTTCTATCTTCGAGCTTTTGCAGTAGTTGCACCGGTGTGAAACGCTGAGGAAAAAAGGACAACGGAGCCAGTCATTTCCGAATAAGTTTTCTTCTGTGCTATTGGCATCTTCAACTATCGCAGTGGAAAAACTAAGATGGAAAAACTTGAGAGAATTAATGCATTGAAAAGTACTTTAGCTGAACATTGGGTGCGTCGCCGTATAAACGAGGGGCGAAGATACCGCCACCGTAGTGAGGAAAAAAAACGAAGAAAGAATGAAATGAAATTTCACGTATTGAAAGGGACAAGAATTGGCTATTGAAATGCGTCCCTCGACGTAGGAAGAACTTGTAAATGAGCAATACCCCGGAAGCGAGGGTCAGCCTCTGAGTGCGGTCTGACGAAGGAAGCTCAGTAGCCTCGCGACCTAACGTGAGCTAGTTACTCTCCGACTTTAGCTCTCAAATTAGCGTTCCTCAATGTAACCCATCGATCAGATTCACCGCAGATCAAGATCTTCGGAAAATCTTTCTCATCCCTGTCGGTTACGGCGCCCTATGGCTGTCCGAACTAAAATCTGTCAGCAAGAGTTTAGGGCAACATTTTCCGTTGATAAAAGCATTCTATCCTCATAGGTTCGCCGTTGTCATTGTACTTAGGATTCATGGACGTTTGTTAAGGACATGCAATATGTATAACCACGATTATTAGGTCACTTTGGAAAGGGGATAAACAGCGTGTTTTTTATTTGCAGATGCCTAAGCTGACACTTATTTCTATCGGGCAGTTTTTTGGTCAGGAAAGCAATGCCCGGCGCTTCAGAGACTTCTCACGGATGTAGGTAATTGAGCTACGGTGTGGACTCAAAGTTGTCTTCTGTATATTAATGATGCTTTTCCGAACACTCCTACAATAATTGGTTAAAATGATTCAACTTTACGATTTGTTCATATTCATTAGGAAAAAACTTATTTTTCTAGAATTCAGAAATAAGTCTGCTATTAATTAATTTTCATTTGAAATGTATGCAAGCAGCAAATGCTTTCACAAAATTGTGAAGTATGTTTCCAAATTTAATTAGCGTTTTTCTCCATTTCATCAAATGTTTTTAGACAAAATGTTCATTCGATTGTTGAAGCGATTAGTAATCAAATGCATTGCTGCATACAGAAGAAATGCATGAGTAAAACGACTTCAAGGTTCATCTTGTTCATTACGATTCCTTCAATCCCACCCGAGGATTAGCACCAGCAATAAAACGATAAGCGCATTTGTTTCACTGCAACTCCGACGAAATCTTATAAACCAATATACTGAAAATGTCAAGAGGTTTGAGTGTGAGTTACTCCGCCCAACATATTGGCTCAGAGTAAATAGCAATTGGATCACGTATCTCAGCAAGCGAGGAGCGGATGAAAAAACTCATGCTGAAACTGAACTTCAATGCTGCACTCAGAGTAGAGGTGAGGTGTGGCTAGATTGAAAATGAATGAGATTGGATTGAAGTTAACATTTCTACACACAAACCACTGCTCAGCTGTCCTTGACAAATGAATCACACGCCATCAAATTATTGCAAGCTGGGGCCTTTTTGCCTTCAAGCAATTTAGAAAATCAGATCAAAGTAGACAGGCGCCTCGCACGGCCAACGAGCCGTAGTCCATTTCTCTCGCTTATCCGAACAAATCCGATCGTCCAATAGACACAAAAGCGTTTCTGGCTTTTGTAAGTGGCTCCAATTTGTCGATTTTTTTCCTGGCTTCGAGTTCGTTTGGCGGCCGTCGTAATTGAGTGACTTGCCTCAGACGCAGCAGGAAGAACACTGGGACCACGGTAACTGGTCCCATATGGCGGTTGGTGTGGGAGGGAAACACTAATGCCCCTGAGTTTACAGGGTGGATCACTAAAATGTAACCCGTAAGTTGTATTGGAATATTGTAGATCAATGAATTTTTTTATTATGACTACCGTATCATATAAGCAGGAAGTATTCTGTTTTTGAAATTTAAAATGTAAATGTCAATTAGATAAAATTCATCTGAAAGGAATAACAATTATTTACATTTCACCCTACAGCTCCCAAAAAAGCTACGGAATTTCATCAGCAACGTCTCTTCGTAAACTAATTGTCTAATGCAAGATGACAATAAATTCAGATAAATTTGGTTGGACGATGATCCAACCAAAAACACTCGACTGTCAGGAAGATAATAATTCTTCGTATTGTGCCATTTTTTCCTTGAACTACGAAAACAAAGAAGAGTTGAAAACTTTCACAGGCTATAAAATCATTGAGCATTTTCATCAACTGATCATCGGAAGCCTTCAGTTAAGTAGAAAATCGAGCAGCACAGGTTCCGCATCATCATTTTTTAAGCGAATCGTTTGTGAAGATTTGCAATTTTACCTACTAAATCTGAAATCGTACCATAAATTTCAGCAAAAGGTAGTCCTTGCCTTAGATAGTGAAAATAGAGGTTTATTGAAAGACTAAATTAGTTTGCTACCTAAGTAAGGGATGATGATGAGGCCACATTTTAAAAAACTTATAAACAAAACTCTCGCCAATAAGCGTTCAAAAATCATTACCTCGGTGATGAGAACGGAATAAACTTAATGAAGAAAATATTCTTTAGGCGGCTTGTATGACAAAGGATTATTTCCCATGATGGAGCTTTAAGCAGTGATTGCTATTCCCAAACTTTAATTGAAGAAATAACTCTGTACGCGTCAGATTGCTCACAGAAAAAACTAGATCGGATTTGGAGGACATAAAGCGGAGTTCCCGCACACGGGAGACTCGCAGCGAAAAATTGCTCGCAGCACAAGTCCAAACTCAGAATCGTTGAGCTTGGCCATAACATTGAAAGGCTACAAAGAAATTCTTATTCGTATGCCATGTGATTTTTCGTGTGGGTTACTACAAGAAAGTTTACTCATCACCACCTCAAAATTTGAACGACTTGAGGAAGTAAATCAAGTTTGAAATAATTCTCGTGAGATTATGTTGTGAATGAAACTCTCATAAAGCTCTCTGCACTCCTAATATATTAAATGAGAATTCGGCGAAATCGGTGTGAGTACAATGGGAAAATATGTAAAGTAAATTTTACCATTTTAATTAAAATCGTAAATTTCGATGAAGTTTTATTTGTGAAGTCATCCCTAACATTATTTAAGATTTTTTAACATCAACGTTGAACTTTCATCCATATTATAAACGTTGAGCTCCACCCACCATCATACCATTTTCCTTCAACACAACGCTCTGAACAAAAATGTAACCATATTCAACGCTATTAGATACTGTGTGTTGACAGAAAAGTTTCTCTGTTCTAAATGCAACAAAAGGAGCTTAAATATCTTCATTCATTCCTCGAACAGAAAGTTTTGTATAAAAGTTTTTGTAGTCACCCCGCACCAATAAAAACAAGAAAATAGAGTTGCTAGATAAATAGAGTTTACATTGTCTTCCATTCACATCTTTCACGTGACTTGTTTCATTGACAAATTCACAATAATAATAAACATCAATTTTTGCATTGGCATCATCATTGAGAACTTGGCTAGTACAGCTCCCTCAGATAATTTACTTTCAGGTGTCCATCCTTATAAATTTCACTCTGACGAATTAATGCCGGGCGTCAATTTTTCTGCTGGCTACATGACCAACAAAATAACAAAAATCCCTCAAAATTTGAACGATTCTCAACATTAGTGTTAGCAACGATTAATTATAGGACTAGACAAGTAGCGGCATTATGCTTCTTTGTTTGCTTAGCAATGATGGATTTTATCATCTAAAGCGCGATACCAGTAGCTTGCATAAGAAACTATTCATTTTCACCCGTTGTGTATTCAATTAACAATACAAACAGCGAAAACCTAAATATTGTAATTTTTATTTCTTAATAAAGAGCGTATAGATTATAATTTCAATTTTAAGATAGGAGAAAACGATAATTAAAACTATTTTCAATGCATTTTCATACAGCTGTGAAACGCATGTCTCTTCATAGATCTCAATGGTCACTTGTGGAAACATGTCTACAGTTCAACATCTGATGCAAAGCTAGATTTTGCACTCTGCAGTTATGACGTTGGAATGTGAAAATATGGTAGTAGTGAGGAGGCAAGTTTAAAACTATAAATGCTGGGGAGAAACATGAATGCATTTGAAATTGCCTAGTCTGTGCGTAGTGAGTATATTCGAAGAATTTACGATAGGCAGCGTACAAGGGAGGAAGAAGCTTTAAAGGTCTCATTCATTTATAATTTTTCACGAATTTATTTCAAGTTGAAACATGACAACACTAAACCTCGTTGAAGAAAACTTCAAGACGCAAATGCGCCCAAGATGATTAGCTCTGCCCGAGGTAAGATGTTAAAGGAAAAATTTCATAGGTGGGTTCTCCTCAAAAAATGATCTGACTCAATTTCATTGCCATAAGAGGCCACAGTGGACTAGAAAAATAAAAATTAGATTCTAAAAATATAATCTTTACATATGAGCGCCGATCTACCTGTGCTTACGATTTCCCAGACGGCTCATCAGACTCGATGTTAGAAAGCCGTGAACCACAAGGCAGGCTCGCACGTCAGTATGGATGTGGAGGAGCGATGTTTTGGACAAGTATAAACGAGAGTTAAGTACTCGTAATGAATTATTTTCGAGCGCCGCAAAGGGTTAAAAACAATTTAGACTTCTATGGCTAAGTTATTAACGAATATTTGTCATCACGAATGGATGAGCAAACTTTTAATGGGGAAATATCTTGACGACCATCATGAAATTGCACTTGTTCGGGAAAGTGCTTTCATTACTAAATGATAAAATGCAATAGGATTGGCTAATCTAAGCAACCCCGACTTAAGACTTCTGGCCCATGAACAATTGGATGGATTTTATAAATGACAGCCAAAATTTGGAAACGAAAGAGTTTTGAAAAGGAATTGAACTGGTAACTGTGAAAATCAGAAATTAAAATCAACTTTTAATAAGTAAATAAATCTTTGAAATACAATCCGTGCATTGGTGGGTTAGAAAGAGAAAATTATTCAAAATGACACTAAAGTGCGAAGGTATAAATCTAATGGTTTCCGCTAGGTTCGTTGCGTTCCAACGTAGGACCGCTCAGCTTGTTTCTCCGTGAGTGTGTTGACTACGCTGATGGCAAGCGCCGCGTTGAACTGTATCATAGCTACCCTTTTTTCTGAGCTTATTACTCGTTTTGTTGAGTAGGTATAGGTTTGTATACAGTATTGTTTTGAAGTGAGAATCTAGTTATTGAAGATTTGTGTTTTTGTTCTTTTAAGTACCTGATTTCTCACACTTCCTTTTCTAGATACGACAATCTTATTAAAGTGCAAATTTATGTTCAACCAGCGAAATCAGTGTTTTTGAAATCATTTCTTTTGAAATATTATGGAAAAAAGAAAATTCGATTACGCATAAGCTCATCGAAATTAATTAACTTGCGTTCACGTGATTGTTTCATAAACTTGCGTTTACTCAATAATTTAGGACTTATAATACTTCTTCATCTATTCATTCGTTTGTTAATTTCCCCTTAACGGAGCATGAATCCTTCCGATGAACTGAAGACGATGTGAGCCTAACAGTCAGTGATAAAATTATTCGGACCGGTATCAATACACCACGTAAGTGCTCGTTTTCAAAATTGAATACTCCACTGATTTTAAGCTTTCTATGCTTAATACTCTTATTATTCCGGTCCTTGCGATGGCTTTTGAAGCCCCATGTTCAAAAGGAAATAATAAAGTGAAAAAGCAAATTGCTCGAAATTAGTGACGACGAAATTATTCGTTCAAAAATAAAACTTGGATGTATTTTCAATAAAATAAATTGTTAACGTTGAGTCTTGTGGAAGGCATAACAACACAAAATAAAAACATTGAGGTAGGTAAGAACATTTTTGTTGTAGTAGATGTGTATTGAAAACACCCCTGCGTTCCGGTACAACGATACTCATCAATAGTGTCTGAAATAAAATTGCACATTTGTTGTTCTATCATAGAGATACTCAGCTGTTGCTCAATTTTAATGTATTTCTCACGTAAGATATTGTGAGCTACAAATAAATCTAGTCCATTCAATTACGGTTGCAATTTTTTAATCAAATGCTTTCGAGTAATTCAAGATTCTGCCGAACACCGATTGACAAGATGCCAAAATTGTATACATGGCTTAGAAAATCATTATTGAAAACAAATAAACTAATTCTTAAGAGGAGGGCTCGTGATCACCCAGATGGGACGTACTGACACTCGCCTATGGCTGGCTTTGCGTGCGATGTAGTGGCGAGTAGTTCCGCTACAGTAAGTGGCACGCACTACATTGGTACTCACATATGTGTCTATCCGCAGCACAGCTTTGAGAAAAAAGAGAACATCTTTTGAGTAAGATCTTCTAATATTAAAACGATTCCAGAAAATAATGCGTAGATAATTTTTCGATTTATATTTTGCCATTATTTTTCAAAATTATTTAGTATTGCATTGATAGTTACTAGCATTAATATTTGGTACAGAAAATACAAAACGTTCATTGGGACCGGAAGAAAATCTTTACTGGTACGAAGTTCAAAAAACTTTTTTGGAAAAGCGTTTTCAACTAGCGACAGCGGGTACGAATGTAAAAAAAGTTAATCTGAAAATATTCTCACGCTAAAATTAGCGAACAGAACATATTTTTAGAGCATGGCTACGAAATAATTTTAAAATAAAAATTACTGGAGCTAGTATATTTGAATCCAGTCTATTTTCTCGATCCAGTTCCATTCTGATCCAGACTTGCCTCGAATTTAATTTTAGTTTCGACGCAAGTCTCAGGAAAATTTCATTCGCCACGCTACCTCTGAAGCACTACGTAAATTATTTCCAAAACACTTCAACATGGTTACCATTTCAAAACAATAAAACACTTCATTTGCTTAACAACAACAGTGAATTCTGAATGAGTCACGGCAGTTATTACTCCAACGTTAATCGTAAAAAACAGGAAAACATTAGCTAGCGTAAGTGACTCACAACTTGGGGTTCCTTCTATTTGGGATTGCAGCTGTCCAACTAAATAAAATAAATATTCCTTTAGTACAAAATTTCGACCAAAAGTAAATGATATTTTGTCTATATCATGAAAATAAGTCACACCTTGGTTAAAAACATTAGCTAGTATGAAATCTGTAGCCTTATTAGCAGGGATATTCGTGAAAAAGAAAACTACGTCTAAGAGGGAGCAACTATCCCAGAGAATGTGGAGCAGTTGTCCTACAGAGGCAGTTGTCCTACAGAGGGAGTTGTCATACAGAGGTAGTTTTCATTCAGAGGTAGTTGTCATACAGAGGTAGTTGTCCTACAGAGGTAGTTGTCCTACAGAAGTAGTTGTCATACAGAAGTAGTTGTCATACAGAGGTAGTTGTCATACAGAGGTAGTTGTCATACAG
>JACJUY010004047.1:59051-69795 GCA_014220935.1 Platorchestia sp. MABIK | reverse complement strand
CGGCCTGCACCGGCGGCCTGCACCGGCGGCCTGCACCGGCGGCCTGCACTGGCGGCCTGCACTGGCAGCCTGCACTGGCAGCCTGCACTGGCAGCCTGCACTGGCAGCCTGCACTGGCAGCCTGCACTGGCAGCCTGCACTGGCAGCCTGCACTGGCAGCCTGCACTGGCAGCCTGCACTGGCAGCCTGCACTTGCAGCCTGCACTGGCAGCCTGCACTGGCAGCCTGCACTGGCAGCCTGCACTGGCAGCCTGCACTGACAGCCTGCACTGGCAGCCTGCACTGGTGACCTGCTTTACCAGTCAGGAAATGTGAACCTGCTCCACCAGCCAGTAAATGACAACCTGCTCCACCAGCCAGTAAATGACAACCTGCTCCACACGCCAGTAAATGACAACCTGCTCCACCAGCCAGTAAATGGCAACCTGCTCCACCAGCCATTAAATGGCAACCTGCTCCACCAGCCAGTAAATGGCAACCTGCTCCACCAGCCATTAAATGGCAACCTGCTCCACAAGTCATTAAATGGCCACCTGCTCCACCAGCCATTAAATGGCAACCTGCTCCACAAGTCATTAAATGGCCACCTGCTAAACCAGCCAGTAAATGGCAACCTGCTCCACAAGCCAGTAAATGGCCACCTGCTCCACCAGCCAGTAAATGGCAACCTGCTTCACCAGCCAGTAAATGGCAACCTGCTCCACAAGTCAGTAAATGGCAACCTGCTCCACCAGCCAGAAAAACACCACTTCAATTTACTGACTTGCTCCCCGTTTCGCTAACCGACACTCGCTCCTTGCATCAGCCGATGCCGACTTTGATTTTCCATCTCCAGTGTATGACTAGAATACCAATTTGCACCACGTATTTATTCCTGTGACCACCACAAGGCAGGCTGCTCTGGAACAAAAGCATTGGCCTGGACAACGAGCCTGTTTTAGACGACCTCTTCTACTAGATCTACTCTTCTACTTCTCTTCTTAGAAAGCGAGTAGAAGAGGTACTCTTAGAGACTACCTCTTCTACACAAGGATACAGCCCCTGTCTAACAGGAACAAAGGCTCATTTTAAGCACCTGTTGAAATAAAATGCTGCCTCAGCAACAAGTCAAACAATGACTGTTCTTCCTGAAATGATTGTCTGTTTAGCATGCACACTACGTTCCAAGAAAGTCGGTCTATATTTTACGAGAGACGGTCTGTATACATTCTACGCAAGACAATGTGTTTACATTTTACAAAAGACAGTCTGTCTACATTATATGAAAGACCTCTGATTTAAATTTAAATAACCCATATAGAACTTGACTCTCTGACACAAGATTTTGTGGCAGTGTATGCTGCCCTGCGTTGGATGAAATTAATTAATTATCAGTTCTTTACTTTCAACTGAGCGTACGGTGTCTGACTGACATGAGTGTACTGGTGTAGTAGTCATATACTCGGAAACCACAGCTTACAAACTAAACAAGTTAAAAAAAATTAACTGAGATGAGTGAATTCGTATCGCTATTTTAAATAGAACTCCTGACATTTCAACTACTGAAAAAAACCCGAATGTAAAACTTTCTGCCGACTACAGCAAAGCAGCACTTAATTCTGGCTACTGTAACGCAACTCTTGATGCCAGTTAGAGTAATGCAACATTTGATGCTGGCTAGTGTTACGCAACTCTTGATGCCAGTTAAAGTAAAGCAGCATTTGATGCTGGCTAGTGTTACGCAACTCTTGATGCCAGTTAAAGTAATGCAACATTTGATGCTGGCTAGTGTTACGCAACTCTTGATGCCAGTTAAAGTAATGCCACTTTGATGCTGGCTAGTGTTACGCAACTCTTGATGCCAGTTAAAGTAATGCAACATTTGATGCCAGTGAAAGTAATGCAACATTTGGTGCTGGCTAGTGTTACGCAACTCTTGATGCCAGTTAAAGTAATGCAACATTTGATGCTGGCTAGTGTTACGCAACTCTTGATGCCAGTTAAAGTAATGCCACATTTGATGCTGGCTAGTGTTACGCAACTCTTGATGCCAGTTAAAGTAATGCAACATTTGATGCTGGCTAGTGTTACGCAACTCTTGATGCCAGTTAAAGTAATGCAACATTTGATGCCAGTTAAAGTAATGCAACATTTGATGCTGGCTAGTGTTACGCAACTCTTGATGCCAGTTAAAGTAATGCAACATTTGATGGTGGCTAGTGTTACGCAACTCTTGATGCCAGTTAAAGTAATGCAACATTTGATGCTGGCTACAGTCACCCAACACTTGATGCCAGTTAAAGTAATGCAACATTTGATGCCAGTTAAAGTAATGCAACATTTGATGCAGGCTACAGTCACCCAACACTTGAGAGCAGTCACTTGACAGCACCACAACACTGCAGCCTATACGAGCAGTCCCGTAAAATAACAAAGGTTTCATGAAGTCATCAGTAGAGCACATGACGCTCCTCACATGCGACACAACGGACCACACTGCACTCAACACTTTGACCTCAACGTGCGCTACCAGTGGCCACGGAGGGGATTTTCATTCTGCCACTGACCGATCAGTAGTAACAAACTCCATTTTGATAAATACTTAATTGAAGCTAAATGTAGGCACAGATCCAGATAAAGTTTGCTGTTTTCAAAATTGCTGACTACAATCGACTTTAAATTTGAATTGAATATTGAACTTTAGTTTAACCAATTGGGGCCAAAGTGAATGAACTTCTGCCTTCAGCAGACGTGCAGCTCAGCTCAGGTTCCCTCCTGATGCCCACGCCGGACTGCCATTCACCAGCGCAGGGACTCGCTAAAAATGCAATCGCTTTACGGCTCTTTTGTGGGGGCCTCAGCTCCGGGGAATAAGAACTGCTATAGACCGCAGATATAACGAGGTCCGTACTCGTATTTTTTTGGATTCTCCGTGCACGGGAAATAAGATCAGGCGTTTGAAACTCGGCTCCAAAAACTATGAAGATGCTTTTGAAACTCGGCTGCAAAAACTAAGAAGATGCCTTTGAATCCCCGTACGAGCGAATCTGAAGAGGTGCTGGAAACCTTGCACAAAGTACGAAAAATAATTGCAGGGAATGTTGAAGTTTCTTTTGGTGTACTTGTAATGGAATCGGAATTGGCGTAGAACGCACAAATGAGAATGACATCCATTAAAGAGCAAGTTTTTGTTCACATGTATCTAGACAATTGATAAAATGGATAAAATGAATTTTATGTACCAAAATCTTACATTTATTCCATAAGTGCAATTTATGCAATGCATATATCAGTACTCAAATCGTACAATTAACCAGTCTGGGAGTCAGTTTTTACAGAGCATAGAACAAGACAAGATAGAACTGACGTTGAGGGCTTCCATACCGCAGCTTCATGTCGAAAACTGGAAATTTCAATAATTCAAATAAAATATATCATTTTCTGTTTTTACAACACACACACACACACACACACACACACCAACTCTTGGGATAATTAGTCGAAATGGCCCAACTAAGAGGTGACGACCAGCGTGACATCGACTCCAAATGTTACTTTAATTTGACAGCGTCAATTTTCAACCAAAGCGCTCGCTTTCCAGTCCCTTCCCCTGGCCTGGATTTTAGTAGGAATATCATTAATGGAAGCAATTGGCACGCACAGATTTTGTCACAGGAAGAGCCACAAGAAGGACCAAGACCCGATTTGATGAATTTGGCCAAAAAACTGTTGCCTCCGAATGTTGCAGATGATTACATCAACGGTTAGTCCCGCATTTGTAAAGGTCGGTGGTCTAGAATTTTCGACAGGCCGTCGGTTCAAACTTTACTCTAGACAGTGCATTTTGCACCTCAAAATCATCAGCTAATATTTTATAAAACCCAATCGTTTAAGATTACACGATCAACTGATCATCTAGAAGTAACAAGATAAAATCGGTCTTGATTACGCGAAAAATCATCGGTCTAGATTTCGTGAAAAACAACTGATCTAAATTATGAAAAAAATCCATCGGTCCAATTTTTACGAGAAATAGCCAGTTTACATTATACAACAAAACAGTCGGTTTACGCACTACGAAAGGCAGCTGGTTTACATAGTACAAAAAATAGTCGGTTTACATTTTGCAAAAGGAAGTCGGTCTTTATTTCAGGAGAGACAGTCTGTCTACATTTTATGAAACGCCGTTGATTCGATTTTCAAATAATCTATACCTAAATTGACTCTCTGATATAAGATTGGAAAACTGACAGTAAAAGGAGCTTTGTTCAATATTTACCATAAGCTAAAAAAGTAACTTTCTGGACAGGATAAACAAAGGATGTAAAATTGCAAAACAGTCTTTCTGTCCTGATTTACCAGCCCTCCTGTGCTTGCCCAGTGAAGAAAATGACCCCCTAATGTGAGGAAGGTTTCCCATTGCGTTGGAACGAGAAGTTTTATGAAGGCCTCACAAAGGGCGCTGGGTTATGTGCTTGAAGGTGATGGTAAAGTATCCGGAGAATTAGGGTCATGAGTGCAGGCCCTATAAAGGGTAGGGCCCGGCCATGAGGGGTGAAAGAGAGCAATCAACTGAAGCCTTACTGCTCATTTTCCCCTCGTCTGCTAAATTTTTGCACTCGAAAATGCATCAGTGTGCAGAAATTAGCAAACAAAACACATGAATTCCGTTTTTGTTCAAAAATTAGCCCTGATATTTGTAAGACAAATTTCTGCTGAATGTCGTACGTTAATTTTCCTTGAACCGTGGGACTGAAAGTTTTCCCAAAAATCATCATGATTATTAAATTAAAGAAAAAAAATTGCAGGCCTCACATGTATTAAGTGCAATTTTCAACGGCTCCAACGAGCGGCAATCGGGTAAAATCAATAAATAATTTGCCCACAGCGCCAAAAACTGTACAAATTCTCCCATTATAACGCATTCAGGGAAAACAGTTCCAACATTTCTGTGAACAGGCGTCAATAACACCAGAAAGATGATATAGAAAGAGAAAAACAACCCTAAGATAAGAATGTGTTTCCTTTTAATCGTCGAAAAAAATTCACTAACATGCTACTAAAACGTGAGCGATCGTTCGTGTCGCATTGGCAAGTGTTGAGGCATGGAATGTGGTTAGAAGCACCAGAGTCATGTGTCAATATTATATTGCTAAGACTCAATATTGCTAGTAATCACCAAGCCGCAATCAACAGCTTCAATCACTACGTTTGGCTGCACAAATTATTCTGCGCGCTGCGCGAAACCAAGCAGGTGTTGGAAACCTGATTGGCCTAACTAGATTAGTATGGCTTGCACACACGAGTGTGCATCATAGTGATGCATACTCGAGTGGTGCAAAGACGAAAAACATTGTCGGTCATAGATAGATTACTGCTTATGAAGGAAGTATGAAAGAAGAAGGAAACTTTCTTAAAAGAAGAAAATTATTGTCGCTTAAAGACAGAATACTGCTTATGAAGGAACTAAATTAACTTTCCAAAGAAGAAAATCTGAATCATTCAAAGATATATTATTGTTCATGAAAATATTCTGTAAACTTTTTGATGAAAGCCAATCCATTTCAAAACATAATAACGTAGGTGTGAGTCACCACAGTGTCGCTCAATATGTGCTGTTCTGGTGCGACCCGGGAGCAAAGGTAACTAGAACGCTGCATGATCGCTACGTAGAATTATCGTGACAGTTTTCTTTGACGTTTCGACTGTCTGAGAGAAAAGCTAAGATAAGTATGAGAGTTGCCTGACATAAAGCAGTGCGTGCAGCACATGCATCGACCTCTCGTAACATTTCTTGGAGAAATTCAACGCAACTTTACAATGGATGCTGGAAAAATGTGAAAAATTCTACGGACTTTGATTCCAGTATTTCATTTCCTTTCAGCTAAAGATATGCTGCTTTATTGACGGAAGAGAGCTAAAGGTTCTCATGAAATGCGCTCAAAACAAATGTTTTTCTGTATTTATTGAGGTATTTTATAACGCACTGAGAATTTCAAATTCAAATTAAGAATTTAACTTTCAAACAAGATTTCATTCGTATTCTTTTAAATCTAAAGATTTAATTTAACTCGCATTCAAAGTTCGACTAGTTTATTAATTCCTGAAGTAGCCGGTTCAGTAATTTTTAGTTTTCTAAAATAAACCTTCAAGGTTTACCTGTGTATATTTCAGGAAAATACCTTCCAGAATATTTTGGAAAAAGGAATATTTTTAAAAGTAGTATTTTGAAAAACGTTCATCTGTTTTTTATATTCATGTTACAAAACTATTTTTAATCTCAAAGCCTTCGGTACTTTGAAATTCCCTCTTTGAAAAAAATCAGAGGTTGGAATTGCTTAATTTAAACAAATACATTAGTTGAATTCGGTGTAAGAAACTTTCAATGAAAAACGTAGCTTTGTGGTATGAAACGTGATTATACAACAAATTCCCTAAGCTAATCTGCACCATTTTCATTTTAGTTTTAGCCTCAACAATTATACAATCACACAAAACCCTTATTTTTGAGCACCAGAACCAAACACTCTTCCACGGGCTTAATTTGCGCAAAGCCGAATTTTCAAAACCCTCCACAGGGAGGCATAAAAACATCAAATTACGCACATTGAGCACACCTAGCAAAACACAGTGGACAACTGAAAGATGGCAGCTACTTCATTAAACTGCAGCAGACTCTCCGGCAGCAGGAGAAGTGCCCCAGCTGTTCTCTACATTTAATGACGCTCGTTACCCTCCCATGCACCAGCTCCCCTTAATTTGTTCAGCGATGCAATAACCCGGCGTCCTCCCGGGAGCCAAAGTTCAAACGCACACCGCTCGCCTCCGCAAGAAACTCGACACAACTTTGCTCCGCCATTCCAGTAGAAGAGTTTCTGTCAGACGCTCATCCGTCCTGGAGAGGAGCTTTGAGCGCCAGAGGAATGGCTACTTTTGACTACATCTCGTGCCATTAGATCAATTGCAGTCCTACAATAGGTACGTTCATGGTTCTCCATGATGTATATTAATATTAAAATTTCTATTTTTCTCTCACTTAAGTTTATTTGCAATCTGATGTGAAGCTTTTTATTCGGCGTTTCTTTACTTGCTTGAATTCATCTGTAACACACACTTGGCATTTTCTACGATTCAAATGTCTCTGATATTCCAGGATTTAATTTGAAACGATGTCACCATAATAAAATTTTCACTGTTCATTGCTTTTAATACGTTCCACCCTATTCTTACGATCTGACACAATCTCATAAAGACTTAATTCTATGAACTTACCATCAACTTACCTACGCTACCGTGAACCACAGTGAGCTAACGTGAGGAATCTAAGATTTACGTCATAGTTTTACGTCCACGAAGCTCAGCTATTCTGACTCGATTTGTGCCTGGAGATATCAGTGAGTAGACTAGAACAAAATTTTCTAAAAGGCACAAACTGAGGATCCTCATTCCAAAAATTTTTCCAAGCTATGTCCATTATGATATTCCCGACTCTTTTTGGCTTTCCATCGCTGTTTAGGATCCTGTATGACTACGCGACCCTATTTATTTTCAGTATCTTCTCGCCTTCGTAAAAGCCTCAGGACAGAATAGTCCAGCCACCTGTGATGTCCATAGTTCCTTTTATTTCATGCTATCACATTAACCTTCAAGAATTCTCAGAAATTCAAGTGGACGTCATCCATCCCCAAAACAGACTTTACTAAAGGATCTTCGCGCAAGATCCTGGTTCAGAGCACAAGCGACACAGAGCCCCATACCTTCAGCAAATCACACATCTGGGCTCCTGCCACGCGCAATCCTGAAATCTGCAATTTCCAAATACCTGAGGACTTGAAGCGTCTCGTGAATAAACTCCGGAGCGACAAAGGTAAATTTCACATCCACACACAGACCTTCAACGTCAGCATCGCATGGACGCCTTCCAAAAGTGTTGCTTGGACAGGTCCTAAGCTAGGCACTGCCTTCAAACTTGCCCTTGATGTCTCTCCAGTCCTTAGAGAAGGCAATTCAATACTGCTCAGTGCGCTCGCCCGTATTCTCGCAGGGATCCAGTAACATTAGCTTCTGACTCTTCCAGTCCTCCGATCATATTTCACGCAAGACATTTGTTCTCGTTCGCACGAGGATGGTCTCCTCGGCTTAGGATTGCACCAACGTTTTGGGCTTACGACGTAGATTCCGTCTGTAATGAATATTTCATGCGAAGCAATGACTCCCGCACGCTCACACACACATTCAGATTCGTTCCCATGAGATTGGTGAGCTGCGTTTTGGAAATGAAAATTATTTAGACACGACAGTATATTTCTCAGCGTCGCAACACAATTATGAATATAATAAATATAATTTTAAGAAACGCAGTTCGATATGGCCGCTTGAACTCAAAGGAGGAGAAAACGTATTGGACTCAACAGATGTAAAGTCATTTAGAATTAGCTTCTTATACGTATGCATTAAAGCTTCTGTAAACATTTGGGTAACCTTCGGTGGAAGCAAAATTTTCGTCAGAATGGTTTGTTTGTATTCAGTAGAGCAAAATTGACCTAATTTTTATTTAGATTAACAAGTGATGGAGTGTCTCAGGTGATCAGCAGCCTGCATTCAAGTAGGATGATTAGGATGTACACTTGTACGCTGATACCATATTATCAGTCCAAGTAATGTGGAGAAATTAAACTGACTAGCAAACAGCGCCAGAGTTCGTTTTCAACTGTTGAATTCCTGATTAGTGTGTTATCTTCATTCTTTTCTCACAGTTCAATTTTTTGACGGGATAAAATGAAACGAAAAAAACAAAGGAATTTCCCTAATTAAAAAGTATTGCACCTTACCACAGTGCCCAGTATTGCTTTTCGCTGCATTGCACTGCAAAAAAAGCACAGCAATGCATTGACACTGAACTGATCATTTTGAGAAGGTAAAGGTCATTATAAATGACGTGACAGATACGGCCGCTTGCGAATTAAGGAAACCAGTGAAATGGCTGCAGAAGCAGTATCTAAAATACGAATTAAAAAGCATAAAAGCATATAAATACTTCAACGATAGTTCTTGATCACTTCAAATCCAAGACGTAAGAAAGTTGCCAGATGGATTCTTGACAACTAACATGCAAGTGTAGCAATCACGACTCTGATGTCATCATGATATTTTAATCCACTTTATTCGACTTCAACCCAATGCTCATTATCGACTGACTGTCGATAATTTCAAAATAGTATAAATGAAAATCATGTCATTGATTTTTTCAATCCTAAAATTCAAAAATTTAGAGAACCTCTAAATTTTTAACATTTTGATCGCAACGTGTGCCACCAAGGGCCACGGAGGGGATTTCCAAAATGCTGCTGACCGACAAGTAGTCACAAACTCATTTTTCATAAACTGTTGTCAAAATTGCTAACTGCAATTGACTTTATATCTGAGTTGAATGTTGAACTTTAGTTTAACCAATTGCAGTCAAAGTGTTAAAGAATTCCTGCATTCATTACGTTTGGCTTTAACGTTTGGGAAAACCAACACCAGCACTCGTCCCAAGAGAAGCCTGGTGCGCTCTTTGCTGATGAGGCGAATTTCTCCGGCCCGGCCAGGGACTGGCAGCTGTTGTGGCAGGCTGAGCTGGGGCTGTGCTCCAGCTGTTTGCTCATTACTTCAGTGAATAATTTCCTATTTGTACTAAAGCTTAAGCTCGCCATGCTCAAGCATGAAATTTGCCAGCGCACATCGAGTTATTGGAAGATGTATGTAGGCATGCATGTAGGTATGCATGTATGTAGGTATGCATGTACATATGTAGGTATGCATGCATGTGTGTAGGTATGCATGTACATATGTAGGTATGCATGCATGTATGTAGGTATGCATGCATGTATGTAGGTATGCATGTACATATGTAGGTATGCATGCATGTATGTAGGTATGCATGTACATATGTAGGTATGCATGCATGTATGTAGGTATGCATGTACATTTGTAGGTATGCATGAATGTAGGTATGCATGTACATTTGTAGGTATGCATGTATGTATGTAGGTATGCTGCCGATGTTATGACATCAATCATGTCAAAGCCATGATAATGACACCAATATTTCAACACTCCGATGTTGTTGTTGAGACAACTATTACCGCTCAAATACTATTTTAATTGGATTAATAACTACCAGTGTTAAATAAGTTCAACAACACGTTTATGGAAGACATTAAAAAGTCACTACATTCCCATTTAATAATAATCAATGAAGAGTGATTAAACAAAATATGTGCTAAGCTGCGCTGGTGCACACATTGTCAAAGTGCACAATACGGCACTTCGAGGTATGTTTCAGAGACAAAGGATCCATGAAAAATTTCATAATGTCCTCCACTAATACGAACACATTTTTGTACTTTACATGTTCACTAATAATCGTGCTATTATCATGCTGACTGCACATTGTTATTTTATTTTTTGAAGCAAGATTTACTAAGTAGATGAAAACATTTCCCAAATAAAAATCATATCAACAGCATAAAAATCAGCAGAGTCAAGAATCCCAATCGAGTCACGTAGAATTCCCGAAAATTTATAGTTGTATTGCAGCTCAGCAAGAAAAAGCGATAGTGATTAAGTGATTATCGACGTTAGACATTTCCTTTGATTAGTGGCATTAGCGCTGAAATCTGGAAAGCAGTTAAGAACGTTACTCAGGCAGTCGGCCATTAAGCGAATTAACTCTCTGTGGGCATGAGGGTATCGTGGCCTAGTGGTGACTGTGATCGCCTTC
>JACJUY010004047.1:37130-49735 GCA_014220935.1 Platorchestia sp. MABIK | reverse complement strand
CAACCTGACCCAGCAACCTGACCCAGCAACCTGACCCAGCAACCTGACCCAGCAGTCTGACCCAGCAACCTGACCCAGCAACCTGACCCAGCAACCTGACCCAATAACCAGACCCCGCAATCTAACACAATTATCTTCCCTCAGCAATCAGCTCCGAAGCAATCATGATCGGACGAGTGAGTTTAAATGAGCTGTTCTCAAGTTCAAGATTTCTACTACAGCTCATCAATTAGCAGAATTTCCGAGAGATGCTCTCCTTCTGTCAAATATCCGGACATTTGGAGCGACGATCTCTGGTCCGAGGCTCAAATTCAGAAGTTTTATACTTCCAAGCCCTCATTAGAACTCGATAAAGCCGTCATTGATTCCTTTTAGATTCATTGTCCTTCGATGACGGAGGCAAGGAGGTAGGTTAAAATGGGATAGAGTCTAAGATGGGTGTTGTAGCAGGCAGAATTAATCCATGATATGGAAATTTACACGTATATTTCATTGGAATTACGCATTTATAAAGCAAACGCTGAAGTAAATTAGAAGAGATTTGAATATGACTTAGTTTCAGCCTCCCAAACCACAACAACGATGTTCCAAAGAGAGGAGGGATGAAAGCACCATTTGGGACGGAGTTAAAGGAAAGCGGAATCTATGCCAAGGTGTGTTCTCACCCAAGATCCATTGCGTACAGAAGTGGAGGAAGAAGGTTCTGAAGCAACGTAAAAGTTGAAGAATAAAATAAGGATAGCTGAAAAAAATGACAGCAGAGAACCGAAATACTATTTTCCTCAACGAAGCAAAATACACACTTTATTTAAACAAAAAGAAGGCCTTCCTAACTCTCAGCTTGGATGCTCACATTTTTCACCTGGCGGTGCTAATCCCATGAGTGCAGTAGTTGTATCCTCCTAAGGGCGAAATCGAAAAGAACATCTACGACGTTCAATGGGATTTTATGCGTAAAAAGATAAAAGAAGTTTTGCAATATTGAGGCCACCAAAAAAGATGATACAGCGCAAATATGGAAGAAACACCTGATGTCTCGTTTGACACGTTGAGTATGATACGACCCATCGATGGATCGTTTGAAAATTTTGAACAATCTTTTAAAATTAATGGTATTTATGAGATCCAGTTAATATTCGGTATTTATAGAAATGCTAAAAACTTTTGACTTTCAATTTGAGTTGAATGTTAAACTTCAGTTTAACCCATCGCAGGCAACGCGTTAATATTTTTCTAATCAGATGATCAATACTCGAGATATATTTTCTCCCGCTCGCTGCTGTCCAGTAGATTGGACTGGATTCTTAAAAAGTTTGGTCACACTCCGCAAATACGTACAGTTTACTGAAGAGACCATTGAGTTGAAGCATATTCACTAAAAAATTAGTCTAACGTGAATTTTCAACAATTTGACTGCGACGTGAGCAACCGGTGGTCACTAAAAGAGTTTTCATGATGCTGCTGACCGACCAGCCAAAAGCTCAATTTTTCCAAATACTAAATCAAAATTGAATGATGGCACGATCCAGTTAATGTTTGCTATTTTTAACATTGCTTGCTACAGTTGACTTTAAATATGAGTTGAATATTTAACTTCAGTTTTAACGCCGCCGTCAAAGTGTTAACTGCGGAACAGAGGGAAGAATCTTTCGAATTTGACTCAGTTCGCAAAACCATTTTCAAGTGGATTATTTAGACAATAACTAACCACATTTAGTGGTGAATGATACATAACGAGCTAAATAATGATGCAATGATACAAATATACTGAGGCATTATAATAATGATTCAAACAATAATGATACAAACAATAATGATACAAACAATAGTGATACAAACAATAGTGATACAAACAATAGTGATACAAACAATAGTGATACAAACAATAGTGATACAAACAATAGTGATACAAACAATAGTGATACAAACAATAGTGATACAAACAATAGTGATACAACAATAGTGATACAAACAATAGTGATACAAACAATAGTGATACAAACAATATTGATACAAACAATATTGATACAAACAATAATGATACAAACAATAATGATACAAACAATAATGATACAAACAATAATGATACAAAATAATGATCCATAACGCGCCAAAAAATCACGTTGAATATCAGGCAAACGAAGCTCTTGCATGCACATAACATCGGCATGGATCGTTCTTGCATAAATTCAATTTCTGAAGCACGAGGACTGAACTTCTTTGCGTTGTGAGTTGTAGCCTATCGTCTAGAAAACACGAGCACGACGTGCATAAAACTAAAAATGCAATTTGTTCTGCCTTTAGAGAGAATTGGGATCGAAATAAGAAGGTACGGCCAAAAGTATCCCGTAAAATACAGTACGTTTTGCATGCCATCGACTCCTAATTACCAATGAAAAATGCTTTTGGATTACACTCTTTTCAATCAAAACGCTGTACTCCGAAACTTTCTTCCGATAAAATACTGCCGTTAGAGGGTGGTCGTTTGCAACAATGTCCTATTTCAAAAGCCATAGTACACTGCACATTTACAATGCCCGTAGGACACTGCACATAGTGCACTGAGCACAAAGTACACTGTGTCTTAGTACACTGTGTACGTACTCTAATTCTGTGTACATAGGATACTGCACACAGTAGGTACACTGCATAAAGTACACTGCCCATTTGTATTTATGTCCTTTTTCAAAAGGCAAAATACGGTGCACATTTCATCGAATAAAAATATTGCAATATATTCAGGACATCAAAGACCAAACGAATAGAAATATTTGCTGTCTCTCAGAGCGCCGTACAAGGCAGTGTGTGTTATTCGACTGCCAGAAAATTCCGCTCTGATCCAATTTTCCTTCGTCAATTTCTCTGCACAATAATACTGGGCTCAGAATTATTCCACGATATTGTCGAAGTAAATTTTCCAGTCCTGGAAGATGGTTTGAGCTGAACGAAAGTGGATTTTTCCAGTTTAGTATATCGTTTAGAGCTGAAATAAAGTCAATTTATTTCCGCTTCGGGAAACTGTTTTTAACCTAGATTAAAGGAGATTTATCACATCGAGAAGTTGTTTTAGGCTCAAATAAAGTTGATTGATCAGTTTGGGAAATAGTTTCAACCATAAATAAAATTAATTCTTGAGTTCGGGTGATTGTTTCAAGCCAAAATGAAGGGAATGTATCAGTTCAGAAAATTGTTTTTATCTGAATTACAGCATAATAATTAAGAACAGGAAGTTGCTGAGCGTTAAATTAAGACAAATTCCTTATTGCAGCAGCAGCTTATTTTGCACTGAAAAGTCGGCGGGCGTACAGTAGACCTGCCTCTTTAGAAAACTCGCTTCTATTCAAAGGCAAGTGGGATCCTTCCCAACCTCAACCAAGGTTTTCCCAAGAGACGATATGAGAAAACACATTATTCAGCATGGAATTAAGGGAATAGGAAATCTATGCGCAAGGTATGTTTCCATACTCTGCGCATAGAAAGAGCAAAATTGAAAGAAGTGTATGAAACAAAATGAAAGTTGAGGAAAGTAAAGGTAATGAAAAAACGACTGCAGTAAATCGCAAAAAGTTGGTCCGAAACTGAACCAAAAATCCTATTTTACTTCAATAAAAGGAAGGCTTATACCTAACCTTTAGCAAAATACTTCACATCTTCACACTGGAAGCGCTAACTGCCAAAGATACAATAGTTGTATCCACCTGAGGAAGCCACACTATTCCCAAAGATACAATAGTTGTGTCCACCTGAGGGGCCCATATAAAGACAATGCATAAAATCTAAAATATTCAAGTTAAATGTAACACCCATTATTTTCACAATTATTATTCTATATTACCCTAATCATAAATCACACAACTTAATAATTTAAACATTCCACGGTTTTAGAGATTTATTCTAACAAGTTAAGCATCATTGATACAGCTATGCAAACAGTTTCGCTTTGGTGAGTCATCATGCTCTGGTGTGATCGGCGAAGCGTGGAAAAACAAAATTTCCGTAAGTAATATGATAACATGTTAAAGCTGCTAATACTTGAATATTTTATTGCTTTTCTTCGTTTCGAATCAGTTGATATCCTAAAAAACGTTATCATGCTCGCGCAGTTGAAAATATCTAAAGTAAGAAAATTAGAAGATAAACACGGTAATGAGCAAGTGATGTTCAATAATTATACAGGAGTTAGCTTAATAAATTTAATCTGAACCGTAAACTTATTCGGTAACTATGCATCAAAGCTTTGAGAAACCCTTGCAGCGATAGACAGTAATTGATTGGTCGTAAGTTAGTTTTGGCCTATCTTTCCATAACAAAGATCTTCAAAGAGAGGAATAATGTAGGCACCATTTACACTATGGAGTTAAGAGAAGGCGTCATCTATGTACAAGGTGTGTTCCCGCACACGATCCCGTGCAATAGAAACAGTAAGGTAAGAAAGAAAGTTAAGAAAGAAGGTGAAAGTTGAAGGTGAAAGTCAGAGGAGCTGGAAAACAGGACAGCAGTGAACCGAAAAAAGATGGTCCTTAACAAAACAAAACATTTTATTTCAACAAAAAGAAGCCTATCCAACTCTCAGCTCAGGACCTCACATTTTCCCCCTGGGAGCACTAATTCCCATTGATACAAAAGTTGTATCCCCCTTAGGGTACGATAGACAGTTCGAGATGGACAAATTTCCAGAACTTACTGAATAATTCATTCGAATAAAAGTAGTGGACGAGGGCAAAATTCTGGGGAAAAGAATTACGGACGGTCTAATATTCTGAGCGGACAACACGTGGAGTGGGTCAGTACAGCATGGCAATAAGGGCATTAAGGGCTAATATTAAGGGCTGATGTTAGGCAAGGGAGGTAATATGGCGCCATGATGTTAAAGTGAGCGGATGCGTCCTGCATGCCGACCATCGCAAGGGTCGTAACGTCGCCCTTCAAGATATGCCAATTAATCCGCACTTTCTACTCCCCCGTCGATCGTACGTCATGCAAAACCCGGGCCTCGGACACGCCTGCGTTGCGCTCAGCAACACCGGCTTGTGTGTCTTCATTTTGTGCGCTTGTTCGCGGCAGAGATGTAGCACCTTGGAGCCGAAGCGTGGCCACTGCACGGACATAAATGAAGTTCCTGTTTGACGCGTTAACCGCAATTGGTTAAACTGAAGGTCAATATGCGACTCAAATTCAATGTCGATTGTAGTACGCAATTTGGAAAGTCATAAACATGAACTGAATCATGCCTTCATTTAGTAATAATCAAGTATTTATGAAAATTGGGTTTGTGACTATTGGTCAGTCAACAGCATTAAGAAATTTCCCTCCGTGGCCACCGGTGGCGCACGATGCGGTCAAAGTGATAAATATTTAAAGTCTTGCATTCCTGATACCTAAAAATGAGCCTATCGAGGCTATATAACGCTCGTCATATAGTGCGATTGTTCCGTAACTTCTGTCTACTGTAGGTTGTCTGCCGGAAGGTCCTCACTTTGCGTGTATTTGCAGAGCTGTGCAAAATTTCGATTGCAAAATCAATGTGGACATGCTTCGTAAGCTCGAGCTTTGCAGAGCCGGAGACTGGAACGGAGAAAAAGACTTGGATTTCCGCTGGCGGAGGTTTGAGTTCACAGGTAGTGAAGATTTATCACGAGAGCGAGTCTTCAACGATGTAGGGCAATACTACTAACTAACATAACAAAACAACTAACGTAACACCATCAAAGATTTCACGTGAAAATACATAGGACATTCTGCTACTTCAATATCTTTCGTAATAAAAACTGTTTCACGAACTTGGACGAAATTCCCTCGAAGTGTATACAATCTAAGATAACTCAAGACGCATGTGATAGGAATTCCTACCAGGTATGGATTTTAGTTCAGCTCGAGCTTTACGTGAAGCACATCGTGTGGTAAACGACTTCTGGCGTTCACTTCATGCGTTGAATATTGAATGAATTTTTATTCATTGTCTAACATCAGCATGAGATTATTATTATTGAAAGTCTGATTAAGTTTTAAAAATTAAACTTGGGATTACGGAATTAAGGAGCAAAAAACTTACAAAATCTCTTAAAGAGGCTGCATAGAACTATTTCCCAACACTCTCGCAGAGACTCTCGCAGAGACTCTCGCAGAGACTCTCGCAGAGACTCTCGCAGAGACTCTCGCAGAGACTCTCGCAGAGACTCTCGCAGAGACTCTCGCAGAGACTCTCGCAGAGATTCAACTCTCGTTAAGACTAACTCTCACCAACACTCGAGCTCTGTAAAGCAAATCTACAAAAACTCAGCTCGTTGCCCCATTAGAAAGTAATGCTTTCACTGCAACGTAACGAGTGTTGCGGCATGACGATGCTCTTCCTCACATGCTTTTTCTTTTCGGGTTACCATGTTTTCCAAATGCCTTCTAGTACGGTTATTGTCGTAGGCTCATTCCCACGTACAATTTTATTTAGAACCCATTGAATACAACGGGACAAATTTAACGTTGTGCATAAATTGCCCCACTCCGTAAATATGAACTAACATCCGGGAATACATGAAGGGGATGAGTGATGAAGCGCAACGGTATTTTCCGTGATGCTGGTGCTTCATGTGATATACCAGCTGCATGCCTTTAACAAGCGGCCAGTACCAGCTGCATGCCTTTAACAAGCGGCCAGTACCAGCTGCATGCCGTTAACAGGTTGCCAGTGCCAGCTGCATGCCGTTAACAAGCGGCCAGTACCAGCTGCATGCCGTTAACAAGCGGCCAGTACCAGCTGCATGCCGTTAACAAGCGGCCAGTACCAGCTGCATGCCGTTAACAAGCGGCCAGTACCAGCTGCATACCGTTAGCAAGTGGCCAGTACCAGCTGCATGCCGATAACAAGTGGCCAGTACCAGCTGCACGCCGTTAAAAAGTGGCCAGTACCAGCTGCACGCCGTTAAAAAGTGGCCAGTACCAGCTGCGTGCCGTGGGCAGGTGGCCAGTACCAGCTGCATGCCGTTAACAAGTGGCCAGTACCAGCTGCATGCCGTTAACAAGTGGCCAGTACCAACTGCGGGCCGTCGGCAGGTGGCCAATACCAGCTGCGTGCCGTGGCAGGTGGCCAGTACCAGCTGCGTGCTGTCAGCAAGTGGCCAGCACCAGCTGCGTACCGTCAGCAGGTGGCCAGCACCAGCTGCGTACCGTCAGCAGGTGGCCAGCACCAGCTGCGTACCGTCAGCAGGTGGCCAGCACCAGCCAGCAGGTGGCCAGCACCAGCCAGCAGGTGGCTCTTACTATGATGATCGAGGTATCACCTACGGAACTTCAATTCCAAAATTTCCCCGGAGAATTTCCACGAGCAGATCGCTCTGCAAAGTGCAGCTCACCTGCAACAATGCTGTTCTGACATCTCTAGTCCCGATGGTTTCATGCGATAAGTATCAGTTGAAAATAAAAGTGATATGCGAAGTGAAGTCCATCCAGGAACTCCACTTACAGCAGGACGCAGAATCGTTTAAATTATAGTGCATTAAATTAGAGAAATTAGAAGTGACAAGCGAAGTAAACTCCATCCAGGGACTTCATTTGTGGCAGGACGTAGTATCGTGTAAATTACAGTGTGTGAAATTAAAATGAACATGCGATACTAAGAAATACAGAGTGATATTCCCATTCTTTTCACCTAAACTCGACGTTCACTTTAGAAAGTGATGCTTTCACTGCAACGTAGCGAGTGTTGCAGCATGACGAGGCTCTTCCTCACATGCCTTTTCTTTTCTGGTTAATTTGTTTTCTAAATGCCTGTTAGTACTGTTATTGTCGTAGGAAACGTTCAAGGCTGAGCTGAGGTTAAATCTTAACGAGATCAATGAAGTAATAGAGTGCTTGAATATTTTATATATGATGAAAATTGAAGAAATTATGCCTGAGTTTCAACATGAATGGAAATGGCGTTGTGGCGGAAGCAAGAACTCGAAAATTTATGTAAAAATTTTGGGTCAATTTCATGACTCTGCTGAGTGCAACATAGGAGTAGGCGGGCATTTAATCAAACACGGGGACACAGGACCCAATAAAAATATACAAATACAGAGCTACTGTACACAAATATAGAGCTACTCTACGAGGACTTTTGGCAGAGGGCACGTCAAAAAGCGAGACGACGGGGCTACGAGAGAAGCAGCATTTAGAGGGCAGTTCGAAGCGCATCGCCAATCGCAGGATCGAAGAAGTCCGGAAACTTTCTGCCACCCAATCATGATCCAGCTGACACAAATGAAAATTATGGACTGGAAGCCAGCGCGGGCCTCCAGCGACGTAGCGTCGCGGCCTCGAGGGGGAGGGAGAGTGTGGCTGCGTCTGGCGCCTTCCTGGCCAGCTGCAGCCGTGAAGCACTGCAGCTGTGAAGCGCTGCAGCCGTGAAGCACTGCAGCCGTGAAGCACTGCAGCCGTGAAGCGCTGCGGCTGTGAAGCGCGGCAGCTGTGAAGCGTTGCGGCTGTGAAGCGCTGCGGTTGTGAAGCGCTGCGGCTGTGAAGCGCTGCGGCTGTGAAGCGCTGCGGCTGTGAAGCGCTGCGGCTGTGAAGCGCTGCGGCTGTGAAGCGCTGCGGCTGTGAAGCGCTGCGGCTGTGAAGCGCTGCGGCTGTGAAGCGCTGCAGCTGTGAAGCGCTGCGGCTGAGAAGCGCTGCGGCTGTGAAGCGCTGCGGCTGTGAAGCGCTGCAGCTGTGAAGCGCTGCGGCTGTGCAGCGCTGCAGCTGTGAAGCGCTGCGGCTGTGAAGCGCTGCAGCTGTGAGGCGCTGCGGCTGTGAAGCGCTGCAGCTGTGAGGCGCTGCGGCTGTGAAGCGCTGCGGCTGTGAGGCGCTGCGGCTGTGAAGCGCTGCGGCTGTGAGGCGCTGCGGCTGTGAGGCGCTGCGGCTGTGAGGCGCTGCGGCTGTGAAGCGAAGCGGCTGTGAAGCGCTGCGGCTGTGAAGCGCTGCAACTCTACGAAACAGTTGTGATGCGCTGCAGCTCTACGAAGCAGTTGTGAAGCGCTGCAGCTCTACAAAGTAGTTGTGAAGCGCTGCAGCTCTACGAAACAGTTGTGAAGCGCTGCTGCTCAACGAAGCAGCTGTGAAGCGCTGCTGCTCAACGAAGCAGCTGTGAAGCGCCGCAGCTCTACGAAGCAGCTGTGAAGCGCTGCAGCTCTACGAAGCAGCTGTGAAGCGCTGCAGCTCTACGAAGCAGCTGTGAAGCGCTGCAGCTCTACGAAGCAGCTGTGAAGCGCTGCAGCTCTACGAAGCAGCTGTGAAGCGCTGCAGCTTTAAGAAGCAGCTGTGAAGTAGCCCACTAACTGCAGGGACCGCGCGCCACGAAATCTGCACTGCGAGTCGCACGCATGTGGAGAATTCACGCGTCCTAAATTGAGCGAGCACTTGGGCATTTCTGTGAACTTCGATCGCAGAACTTGCTATAGGAGTTGTCTGTAATGACCGTATTCTGACGTGCAGTGCAGTGCAGTGCAGTGCATTGTGGAGTAGTGCAGTCAGTTGAATAGTTAACCGTACAGCCTGTACTGTACACATATCAACAAAGCTGCACAGTCAACTGTACTGTTAAGTGAACAGTCAGATCTACAGTTATGGACTTGTTAAAAAATTAATACAGCGTACAGTAGCACACTGCTCGATGTCACACGGCACAGCAGTCCGCTGCATCGTGACTTTTACTTTACGTGATCAGTAATTTACGCAAACAGTAAGTGATACTTGCTATTCAATGCTCCTCGCACGCCACTTTGCACCCGCCACATGCCACTCAGTGCCCTTCACATGCCACTCAGTGCCCTCACATGCCACTCAGTGCCCTCACATGCCCCTCAGTGCCCCTCACATGCCCTTCAGTGCCCTCACACGCCATTCACTGCCCCTCACGCACCACTCAGTGCCCCTCACATGCGACTCACATGCCACTTATCGATAGTAGTGCACCACAAATGCCACTCAAAGCACTCGTTGTGCACCCTCAGCTGGTGAGGACGAAAAGGTCAGTGTAACAGACACAACGTCCAAACTCAACGCGTTCTGTCCCCTACATCAAGACACTGAGCGTGATGCGTGCGAGCCAAAGCCACGGTTCGTCTACAATAGCCAAAGTACGCAGAGTCTGTAACCAACTCCAGCCACCACAGGTGGTCTACAGCGACCCTCTGCCTGGATATCTGTAGGTCCCTTCCTCTCCAGTGTTGACCTTTGCAATGTGTGTGTGTACTCTGCGCTAATTGTGTGCCACGATGCTTGAGCGGTCTAAGCGAGACTGTAATGTTGTTTGACTGCCGTTATTCTGAATACAAAACAAATACAAAATCCTCGTGGATGAATCCTGAAAATATTACAAGTGATGGTAGTTTCGCTCGAAACGTCTCTCTCCAAATGACTTAAATAAAGATAAGCCCTCTCAGGGGCGTATTTGAGCAAGCCTTTTATTGCACTAAGAGTTTCCACCGCCAGCAGGCTCAATTTCAATTTTAATTTCAATGACCTTTAAAGAGAAGGGAATCATCTCCATAGAATGGAATTATGCAGAACAAGAGCCAAGAGTCTGTACGTCTATAAAAGCAACGTTTTTATGTCATTTATTTGTATTTTTCAAGGTACTTTCAGCCTGAAGATGATGTTAATAGTATCGAAACTGCTTTTTATAGACGGGGATATAGAATTTTATAGATTGACAGTGTTTCAGAAATTGAGATCATCAATTTTTTTCGTCTTTCAACAGGTGATGAACTGGAACAATTTTGAAACATTGAAATACTTTACCGAATTAATCATAAGGTTTAATTATACCGCGCTCATAAAAATTGGAGTACATTTATTCCTAAAATTTCTATATTTGATTAATCGTACTGCGTCATATGATCTCTCGTATTCCACAGTAAGTGATCACGGATAAGTAATTATCATTCATATAATTAAGATTATATTTCAATAAAAAAAGGAGAGCAAAAATCACTGATAAAAATTTCATTATACTGAGAACGTTTCGGGCTAAAACCCATCATCANCAAAGTTTTAATACAATTCAATTTAAAATGGAAAGTGCAATAACTATGAAAACTCATTCCCAGGCCAGAAAAAGTATTTTTTGGGTAAACTGACACTTCAAATTTATTCTCTCGTTTAGTCACTAAACAATCAAGGAAAGGTAATTTATTCTGCACTTCACATTCCATTGTGAATCTTATATTTTTATGCTTACTATTAATAAAGTCGAAAAATAATGTTGCATGGAATGTTGGAAAAATAATGTTGCAATACTCGCCCACTTGATCCAGATAAGGTTATTTTCAACTATAGTTCTACAACTGTACCTGACCGTGTTAAGTTTCTACTGGCTTTTGGTTTAGATTTTTGTTTACCAGTGTATAGAATGGATTTTTATAGTTATTTTTTAGCCTTTGAAAAAATACTTTTAGTCCTGAAAAATAGAAGCCGGGATGTTATTCCTGAATTCACAGATCAGCTCCGCAGCATAGCTGCCAAATATTATTATAACTTTTCTCCTAAAAAGATTTTTTCGTCTTGTATTTTTAAATCTGACATACAATTATTGAAACAGTTTGGCCAAAATAAGGATATCGTTGTTTCTCGACCAGACAAAGGTCGTGGAGTGGTCATTGTTGATAAAAACAAATATATTTAATGCATGACAGCTCTCATCTCTGACGGGTCTAAGTTCCAATTGATATCAGAACCGATTCATACTTTTGCACTTAGAATAGAGGACAAAATAAATAATTTTCTACGTAAACTAAAAGAATTAAAAATGTTGTCGGGTGATAATTACAGTAAACTGTTTGTTTCGGGTTCGGGGCCTGGTAAATTGTATGGTTTGCCAAAAATACATAAAAGCAATTTTTCAACTATGTTCCACTTCAGACCTATATTTGCTGCATATAATACTCCAAGCTTTTCTGTTGCTAAATTTTTGGTGCCGATCTTGGACCCTATTTCTCGCAATGAATTTACGATAGAGAACTCTCATTCTTTTGTTAATGATTTAAGCAAAATCAGTAATGCATCAAAATTCTTTATGGCGTCATTTGACATTGAAAACCTATTCACTAATATCCCGTTGGAAGAAACTATAGATATATGTCTGCAGCAACTTTTTACTGATCCTAATTCTCTAGTTTTTGGCCTGTCTCGTAAATTTTTTAAAACCCTATTGGAACTTGCGGTCAAATATTCTTTTTTTGTGTTCAATGGAAAGTTTTATAAGCAGATTGAGGGCCTTGGTATGGGCCTACCTCTTGGCCCAACCTTCGCAAACATATTCATGTCCTTTTACGAAACTAGTTGGCTAAAGCTGTGTCCCATTGACTTCCGGCCCATATTTTACCGTCGTTACATAGATGATACCTTTTTACTGTTCCGTGAGGAATCCCATGCAACATTATTTTTCGACTTTATTAATAGTAAGCATAAAAATATAAGATTCACAATGGAATGTGAAGTGCAGAAAAAAATTACCTTTCCTTGATTGTTTAGTGACTAAACGAGAGAATAAATTTGAAGTGTCAGTTTACCGAAAAAATACTTTTTTTGGCCTGGGAATGAGTTTTCATAGTTATTGCACTTTCCATTTTAAATTGAATTGTATTAAAACTTTG
>JACJUY010004046.1:51681-74100 GCA_014220935.1 Platorchestia sp. MABIK | reverse complement strand
GATCGTTAGTGAGCTGCATTTTAGGTGTCTTCAAATGATGAAATAACGGAGTAAATAACATCTGAGAGCGTTTAAATACTTGGTAGTAAGTAGAATACATTATTGTAAAATTGCTTTTTACAATAAGTATTGATAAATGAAGAACACCAGTGTCGTTGTTTTTAAAACCTTTCCAATTAGTTTTTCTACCGCTTCCATTAAATCAATCACTATAAAGTGGTTATTAAACGATTTTCAAAAGATTTGATTATTCGAAACGAAAACAAAATTTATAACATTATGGAAAAAAGACATTTCAAATATGTTTATTGAAAGCGGAGATGTATTCAATTAAAAACTCGGGGACTTTTTTGTGGGACACCCGGTATAATGCAGACGGTCCTCAGAGGGATACAACTATTGTATCTATGGGAACTCGCGCTCCTAGGGAGGAAAATGCGAGGGCCCGAGCTCAGAGTTAGGTAGGCCTTCTTTTTGTTGATATAAAATGTTTTAGTGATGTTAAGGACCACCTATATTTGGTTCACTGCTATCCTGTTTTTTAACACTTTCTTTTTCAACTTTGATCTTGTTTCATGAACTTTTTTCTCAACTTAGTGTTTTTATACCATTTCTGCACAGATTCCGCGTTCCCTTAAAACGTTGATTGATTAAAACGTTTGTGCGATTGCTACGGTTGGTTCGGTTAGGTTGTGAGTAGCAGAATTTAGAAACCGACTGTACTGCTCAAATCCATTCATGTCCTTTATAAAAATGTAAGAAATATAAGTATACGATAATTTTAACCTGGTATTCTAAAATCAATTCTAAAAAAGGTAGTGAAATCATGGAAATGCTATTAATTTACACCGGTATGCAAATGAGCAATTTACTTAGTGGTACACATATGTCCCAAACGTAGTCCACATGTTGCCTCCATGCTAAATAATACCTTCCTTTTCCTCTCTTTAGATCGCATTTGTTGCGGATAGGGAGGCTTAAACTAACCCATTATCTAATCTATAATGTAAACGAGCGTTGAAAGGAACTTTGTGATATGGAAATTACATTCCCATCCTTAGGTTTATGTAGTTGATATTTGTTTGTTACATGCAGCATTTTAAACGGATTGTGATTCTATGTTTAATTCCTATATTATTTTGGTGTGCCATTGGTGGGAAGGCTGTGATTAATGGAAGGAAGATATTCATGTAAATTTAACGTAGAGAATGTTTAATTTTTGTAATAAAAGTTGAAGAAAGAGTGTGATTCCATGTTCTTTCCAATGTATTGTCTAATGTACCTGAGCTCCCGGTTGCACGTGCATCGATCTCATTGGGATGTACAATATTGTACTGAGCTTATTGGGCCAATCATTCACAATGCATTAGGTGTGAATGTATTGTAAGATCCAAAGATTCCAGTGCAATATTGTACACCCCGTGAGGCGAGGCACGTGCAACCGGGAGCGATTTTTTAACCTATAATCCATGGACGGCCAACCGCGATTCGAATCTGGTTCTGAGGCGGTACACGGCCGGTAGGTAAGGTGAATCACGGGTGATTCGCCGGCGGTTTTGTATCCGATAACGTGGACATTTAACCCCGAAACCGCGCGTATTTCAACCAAAAAACATCCGTATTGCCGACGCTGTTCCACCGGCCATACAACCAAAATTTTCAATTGGGAAGTAACGACAGGTGCACGAGATTTTGAAGGAGACTCGTGAAAAAATCATGGCAATGGATTATAATAGCGCGCAAATGCAAGCGTTGAAGAAATAAATGAAGAAACCTCTGGCTCACATATTTATTCCCTTTCTAAGCAACGGAATTTTCCTGGGAATCGAAGGCCGTTGTAAATTTTGAGGCTTGTCTTCTAAGTAACAGCTTTGAATGAAAAAGGGTGATAAATGCACAATGGCTTGGGCACTCAAGTCAGACCTAGTTGTTGAGTTCACACTGGTAAATAGTGAGCGAGTAAGTCCCAAAAGGACGTTTCGATAAATCAATTCCAGATTGCTCTAGAGGAGTAATTCGGATGCATCTTATTTGGACATACCTTTGCCCACTGAGCCAGGAGGCAAGAGGAGAATCATCAAACTACATTTTTTTCAGGCACGTCTGTAGGTTTTCTCCCCGTGCTTGCCTTCCCCTAAAAGTGGCCCAACCTACCTCAGTTGTTACTGTCTTAAGATCATTCCAGTCGAAGAAAAGAGATATTAAATTCGTCTCTTCGGGTGAAAAGATGTTAACACAAATTTAAGTATTCGTCTAGTTGGTTTTAACCTTAAGATCATCTGAAATATAAAACAAATTTTTTCCCAAGGAAAAAAAAGTAGTAGTCATGATTAACAAGGATATTGGTGTCAGGCATCACCTTTGAATGCGATTCACAGTTATAAAAGAAAGCTAAGGATTCGGTAAACTTGTATGTAAGACGATCAATCCTGGACGCTGTACTTAGCTATCAAGCCACTGCAGTGAATGACGTGATCTTATGAAAGTTATACCGATGAGATGACTGAGGCAGCATAGAATTAACATTGACCGATAAATAATACTTACGCAAAAAGAGACATGAAAACAATCTTAAAATTGGTATAAAGAATTGGTCTAATTCAAGGGTTTAAGGAATTCAAGATGACGAAGACGTAGGCATTAGACCATTAGTGGTACAATAAAGACAGAAGAACAGGTAGCGGTACAGATGTAGATCGAGAACTTACAAATGAAAACTTTTTTGAACGATCGAGAAGATCGAGCTGGAGGCTGTCCACGTAGAACTCTTCTTTTACATTATTCTTTTGTGAAGAATTTTTAGTGTTAACTTGATAAGCTTATTTTTTCGTTTCACATGACTAGGGACGAATCCTAAGACGGTCTCGTGTTATATAGGCTCAATACGACAAAAAAAAATTATGTGAAGTAGCCTTACCGTTTTAACTCATTTGCTACAGCGATTTAATGAAGACCTCAACAGTGCTGATATTGCGCGAAGATACGCGCGTACAATTTTTTCATCGTTCAGATTGTTTAATCGGATAGCGCAAGCTAACGTCAGACCCAAACGAGCTCGTAACAGAAATAGTTCTACGAAACTAATGTTTCCATTCTCTTATTTGACAGGAAAAGTATCAATGGTACTTCTGATACCAATGAATTTTCGGTCCTAACTCAAAATTTCTTTGCATTTTTCAAAACCTGGTTAGCTCTATTTCATGGGAAATCGATCATAGATTGGAGCTAACTTAATTTTCCCCTTTTATTTGGCACAAATGCCGCCGAAGTTCTGGCCAATAGTGTGATGTCACAATTTCTATGAGCAGGCGTGAGATGCAGGAGGTATTGGTATGGCTTACCTTTATCGGCAGGTTTTAGCGTCATCATTATTTTGGCATATCTATATGAGTCAGTATCAGGAGTTGCACAATGTTTCTTCTGCGTGAGGCGAGGGGTACGAGCATGTTTTACGTGGTGGCTGTATGAGTTTGGGGTTAGGCTGCATAAGTTTGGCTATAATTTTGGAGTTAAGAGCAAAGTTAGACCAAGCCAATGTTAAGTAAGGCCATCTCAGTATTATGACTGAGTTTTGGGTAAGTCTCCATGAGGCTAAGGTTGGATGTGCTCCAACGGTAGCGATTTCCAGCAGGATGATAAAACAGCATTTGAAAACGGTGTTAAAATTTGGAATATTTTCACTTACATGGCTGTTTTAATTTTTTGAATTATTCATTATTAAGGGAGTTATACGTATCAACAGAAAATTGACAAGTAAAAGCAGAACGTCCATACATGTGACGCTTGCGTGGTCATTGGCTCAAGATGAAACTACCACAGAAGCGATAAGCACGTAACACACGCTTTATGATTCGTTAGGTATATATTTCTTAGAAGCCAAACGTGAAAATGTGCGAATATCCACCAAGAAAACAACAAGGTGGTGATTGATGTGTGTGAGGTACAAGATTTGTTGGTAGCATGTGTTGTTAATGGTCTGTATTCGTACCATTACTGTACATAAAATAGTGATTGACATTGAAAGTTATTCATCTTTGTTATATTCGGATTATAGTGTGTATGGATTACGTTGGCATAATCACTCTTGCTCAGAGCGACTGCAATAGGAAAACACTTGTTAAGAAAATTCAAAACGAAATTTTCAGTTTGTCCTTCAAATTTCCTTTCTGTCACTCTGCATTCATCCATTCCTGATGATTATAAAATGCGATGAGGCATGGTTGCATAAAACGTGTATATTTGTGAAAATTTTAGCAGTTTGATTTATCACAAGCATATGCACGGTTCTATGAACGACACAAAAAAAATCCTGAGAGTTAACTTTATCAGCACCGTGGGCCAAAAAGCCACGAGGCTTCCTTGGCCACCCATCAGAAGCGAAACTATTTGGCCAAACCTGAAAATGATTTAATGAACAAATGTTCTTGAAGTTAATCAAGTTAACCATATTAGACATGAACCATGAATTAAGTCTAAGAAAATGAAGAGTTTGAAAGCCAAATAACCGTATATTCATTCTGAGTATTTTTTACATGCCGGTTGTCTTATGGTTCGAGTTGTTTTGCCCATTTTCCATGACGAAGAATAAAATTTGGAAATGATATTTTATTTTATTACTCTTGTTTTGTTTAAATCATCTATTTAACTTCACATAATTTTAATTTATGTGCAAATTCGAGAGAAAATTAGATTCAACGCAATTAGTCTATAGCGATTCTCCTTTACTCCTTACATCTTCACGATCCATGACGGCTTATATTTTTTACACAAGAAATTTTCTTTAACCATGAAGCAGGATTTCATTTGCAACGGATTTCACTGTTCCATCTGTTCCCGATTTACCAGTCTCGCGCATCAGCTATTGATCAAATTGTGCTGCTAAGCCAAAGCTGCTTATTTGACGCCATCCCAGCCCAAACCTGCTGTGGTGGTCCAGCCTGACCAGGGCACATACTGCTGTGCCTTCTGGGCATCCGCCACTGCACTCTACCGGCAAGCTCCACTCGATATTTCTACCCAGCATCCAATAGAATTTTTACAAAATCAGACTTCCCAACGTCTCAAAATACTCTGCAACTATCTTTCATTGAATGACTCTTATTCAAAATATTTTCTTCTGTGCAGTTGTGGCTGAGAATAAATTTAAATATATTACCATTCAACGAGCGGAGGCAAATGTATGAGCGACGAATAACAATGAGCTAACACAATATCTCTCTTTGCCGGCACAGCTGAGCTCTCTCTGGTGAACAACCGCCCTCATGAGGCACTTGAACTGACTTAATTACGCGAATGCAGATAACTTATCACCAAGTGTGATACCTGCAAGGTTTGTACAGGAATTATATCATACAAGCCTTCTGCCTAAGATCGAAGTTTAGTGACGTCACGCAAGTTATAACAATTTTGCCAGCTGTATATGCAGTTGTACCTGTTCAGAAACTAATGGATCGAACTGATAACTTCCCCAATGAACAAGTTTGAATTTCACTTCGCCTCGTATCAAAATTAATTGGTCAGTGTATTTTTCACTCATTGTGCTTCTACATTTTTTTATTAATTCGGACATTTCTCTCCCGCTTTCGATCTATTTCTGGAGGAAGACAGCTGAGCTTTATTCATCACTAGTTTATCATATTTTTCGGTCGTATTTACGTTAAAAAATCCTCACAGATCCCCGAAGATGATACATTTGTCACGAATTAAACCATTAAAGAATTTGACTTGGAGTAAACGTAAAATTTAAGAATCCTAATTTAAAGTAATTCCAAACTACAAAAATTTTCAGAGCATGAGCTCATGAGCTCATGAGCATGAGCCTATAAAAATTTGGATGGAAGCAATACGTAGGAATCTCATTGAAAGTTCATAATCCTTCTCACACCAAACTGACTGACACTGACTGTTAAAACGACAAGTATTCTCAATCTGCAGCAGCTCTCGCAATCTGAACTTGACATTCACGCGCACACTACCAACCTGGGCGGCGCAGAAGAATTGTTTGCCAGCTGATGTGTGCCCTTGCTCAGGAAGTCTGGCCTCTTACAGTCTTAAAAGGAGCATTTTTTTCATTGGGTTTCACCATGGAGGTCCAGAGAAGGTCTTTGAAGAGCAGTACTGCAGTTAATTGCCGTGGCTACCAGAGCGTGAAACTTTCAGCGCTCGGCCGCTGTTGCCCTTCTGCGCCCAGCGCGACTACTGTGCTGTGTCAGATTGGCTAAGATTCTGCTGTCCATCTGATGTCAGATTAATGTTATTTTCTTTACACTTGGTGAGTGAAGGTGAATATTTTTACTGCTGGTAAGAAGCGTTTTTTGCTATTTTTCATTTAAATGAAGCAGTGACATTCATCTCTTGATGAAGTTAAATAAGGCACAGAGTGAGAGTGGAATGGACATGCGGCAAAATAAATTTTACGTGTGGAGAATAGGAAAATATTGAAGGTCACTCATCAGTTTATAGCAGCACCAACAGAACTGCAACTTTGCGCCATAGGTCATTAAAATAAAAAATGTTGATTTTCTAAATTTATTGTATCCAAGATTTTTTTCGGAAAATTTTCCATTTGGTATTTAAGGAATCTTCTGACATCATTGCCGACCGTTACGATCGGATTCGTCTCTATTGGCTCACACATCGTAATTATTCATGCTCAATTATCGTCATCTATGAACCGTGAAGGCACCGATGAAATTGATTTCAGAGCTTACAGATGACGCCACCTTAGAAGCACATGGCAGTTAAACTACCATCCGTAGTCGCAGGATCGCACTGGCATCACCTCTAATATCGCCGTATTTTTGCCAGACTGTTGCCGTAATGTCGCTGTATTGTCTCCGCATTGTCTCCATATTATCACCGTATTGTCAACATATTGTCGCCGTTTTGTCGACATATTGTGGCCGTATTATTGCAGCAAATCAGCAATGGATGTCGCGAATATTTTGCAGCGCACCAACGTGTGCTTGTGTTATCGCTTAGCCACAAATGTGCTAGAGGTAATTTTGGGCTAGTTCTTTGGATTTTACTAGCTGTTTCTTATTATAGATATACTATCATTAACATTGACATTCACAAAATACTTTTCCCCCAGGCTGCCTAAAATTCCTTGAGAAATGAACGAAAGAAATTTATTCGTCCACTTTTGATCTACATTTATTGTTATGAAATCGATTCATTTCAATTTCTAACATAAATACTGGAATACATGACATTTCAAATGATTAAAATTAATAAAAATTCCATAATCCAATTCATTTGAGTAGCTTGAATGTATTTGAAAAAAATTACGAACGTTTTACTCCAGCATCTACCATGTTGGAGATTTTTGAGTTTTGATTACTCATTTTCAATTAGTTTCATTCAAGTGTAACGTACGAGTGAAAAAATTATGAAATTTCTCTCGAACTTGGCGACGACTACATGAGAAAAATATGATGGAGTTGAGCGATGATCAGGTGTGGTTGTGACTATGTCCAGATGGAGAGCGTGGGGCTGCTCAACAACAAGACATCCAGCGAGGGATTAATGGAAAATCTCCTCCATAATTGCCAATGAATTGCTACAGACGACGAACCTTCAAAGTCGGTGAAGAAGGTACCTAAGTGGGCGACTAACTATCACCCTCCCCTCTGTAAACCTACTGGCACGATCAGGACCGTTTTTTATTAAATTGCCCTATAACTGAGCGTTTTCTTCCTCGTAATAAAGTTTTTTATGCATCGTTAAACTTGAGCTTGATTATATTCGAAATTGATTTATGTACTAAGTTGTATTCTAAGATCTCGAATACGTAGTTTTAGATCTTCCTGAATCGAAGTTGTGTTTAATGTCTATTTTTTTTATAGAACTCCCATGCTTTCGGCATCTTGTAGCGTACGAAGTGTGCGTGTAGTAATAAATTAGGTGGCCAAATTCTTCGACTGCGTAGGATTCTAAACTTATTAAAATTAGAGAGATCAACTACAGAAGTACAGCTTGACATGATTGACTCATTCGATAAGATATCGATTATAAATTGAATCATGCTTTCTTGATTCTTTCAACACTTATAAAACTTTGAGAATCTTGCAATCGAATAATTGAGAACTTGTTAATTTTTAAATATGAATCCCATAGATTATGGGTTATTAAGCATGGAAATAACGATGCATAAGAATTCTTGGTAGAGGGATAAGGGAAGAAAAACTTACTGCGCAAATCAATTTGGCCCGCGCGTGAAGATTCCTCACACAATGCTGTGGGAATTAAATCATCATCCAAAATCGCGATATTTGTTTCGCACCTCACACGAAATGAACTGCGTGGATTCCACGGCAATCTGACAGGAACTGACGCATGTACGAATTAGACAAATGGGAGAGCTATTCACTTTGTCGTTGGAATGGAGTCTTACTTTGAAATAAATAAACACATAGCCCAAAGGAGTGATAGAATCGAATCCATGAAACAGAATCATGATGCAATTTCTTACTTCACTGTGACTTCACATTCGTTGACTCAATATTCTGGAAATTTATGGGGTTAATGACTAAAGGAATTTATAAGAACTGATAGGATCTTGAAATTTCGAACTCGGAAAGGTGCAACGTATGAATGATTAGTCACATCACTTTTTAAAGTAACTTTTCTTGAGAAAGCACTGAATTCAATTTCCTTGAATTGGCATTAAATCCTTTCTAACAAGAATAGCTGGAGATGAGTAGAGACTAGCCTCAAACAGAGGAAGCAATTTTCACGTGTATAATTAACGAAGCAAATTAACACAAAGACAAGACGTACGTCAGCGCGTCACTGGAGCCTTATCTATTCTGAAACACGTGTTGATAAAAGTCCTGATTTGTTACCCGAAAGTGACATAGTCAAAATTTAGATCGAGGATAAATACAAGCAGATATTGTTTAAGAGTATAGCACACTTGGAGTCAGTTCGCTGTACCACATTTCCATGTAATTCAAGTTGAGTTCCATGGCTGCTCCGTACAGTAAACTTGCACACCCGCAAGCCAAGCATGTAAAGGTAACAATAGTTCGCATATTGAGGTCGCGCTGGTCGCTGGCGGCAGCTCGCTTCCAAATTCCACGTCCGAACAGGAATGCCAGCGTCGTCGGCATGGAGGCACAGTTTCGTTAATTGCACCTTCATACTCCATAATGAGAGTAACATCGTACTCCTGATGTCATTCTTCCAATGAACCACGATGAATCATCCTTCATAATACTTTAAATTTGAAAAAATTCCAATGTCTCGCTGCTTTGATAAGTCCCATCGTTCAAACATTGGAAAGAAACTTAATGAAGACGAGTGTTTCAGGCATGACGCAACACGGCAGATGATGGTAATTTCATTTCCAGATGCAGTACAAATTGAATAACATTATACGTGAACGATTGATATCAGTTAGGAATCGAAAACCAACTAAAAAATACTCTAATATGAAATATCATACATCACATTGTATCTTGGTAGAGAGTAGACGCTTAATAATTGTCGTGAGATTGTGAAAAGTAATTAGCTTATCAGCGAGAGTTATCTGGCTTTACCTACAACGGTGTAATTGAGATGATGAGCACCACTATACGACAACACGTAGTGACGAGTACTCTAGGTCCCCTACCTTGTGATAACCTGCTGGTGACGAGTTTTGAGACCAAGTCTCGTGCACTTGTTATGGTGCTCCGAGATCTGATAACGGGATGGTGGTGAGCATCTTGGGATCGGACGCTACATCATTTGTTCACCAACAAGCCCCTCACCCTCGCCTTCACTCAGCATGAACTAAAACTGGTCATAGAATTACATGGTTTATCGGGCAGAGTAATTAAGATCACATAGCTCGCATTCCAACTCGACAAACTTGTACTCTCATAATCTGCTTTCGTCCGACTTAAAAACCACCTTAACACACTCCGGGAATTTGAACAATGGCACCATCTGTTCACGTTTATTCTGTACGTCCTCCTTTGCTTGTATTTTCACTTCCTCTGCAATATTATTTTAGTTAATGAAATAAATAAATGCGATCACTATTTCATTCACTCTAAGCATGAGGAATTATGAAGTTTTACGCACATTTTTTTTACTACCAATTGATAGCTTGAACAAGCAAATTGGGCTCATAATTGCGATGCTGTTTATAAGTGCCCTTAAACTAGACATTCTAAGTGCTGTTGCAGCTCGGATTCGATCCGCCTGCTTTCAGAGAGTGTCTGTGGCAAATAAGATTTTTGCTCATGCCAGGAGATGCAAGGGTTAATAGCCTTTTCTGCCTGTTAAAGGCCATGAAACATTAGTGCCTTCAGACGGAGCTAGCACTAATTTACCGCCAGGCCTTGCACATTCAAGCCCATTCCTGCCCGAGGCTCTGTTTGCGTTCGTGAACTACCCGTCAACAGTGAGATGTACGGCAAGATTTACGTGTGTCGTATATTTTTTCCCATATTTTTGCTGACGTTGAAGAGGAGAAATTCTTCGGAGGTGTCTTTGTGTCATTGAGCGAGTCCTAACCTCGGGCCTAGATCGACACACATCTTCAGTCAAGCGACGTGTTTTTAATTAGCTGTCTTGAGGCATATTCAATACATATCGACAGAATACGGCTCATTTTTTTGTCATTAGTTAGAGAGTAACGCTGTTTATCCTCAAGAGTTAATCATCATTCATTATTTCAGAGACGAAAATTGGTGTGCAAATTATTTTCGGTTTTATGACAAAGTACAGCTTAATTAGAGTGAAATTCCGAAGCTTTAGAAGCAGCATTTTGTATGTGTGCGGAGATTGCTATTTAAAGATAACATTCTTTGCGTGAACCGTAATCTTTGACAAGAGAAGCACCTAAATTATTGCCATTAACTTTTATTAAGCGCTTCACCGAAAAGCGAAATGTCTTGTTTGCTAAAAGTTCAGGCAGTTTCAATGCAAGTACGACTGATTTAATCAGAATTATCCGTCCTTTTCATCATGAAGTCCGTGCTTCTTGACCAGTTTTTGTTGCGCCAGTCTCCAGAGCAACAACGTCTTACGACTGATTTGTTCCAAGTAAACTAAATCAGAGAATCTTGAAATGCTTTAAGGTTTCGAGTCGCGAATACCAAAAATATCTTGCAAAGTTCAATTGAGATTTGTGTTGTCGAACAAGCATTAATTGTAGCCATGCAGAACTGAGTCATGGACGGATCTTTCCTACGTGGACGTGATCTTTGCAAATGAGTTTTATTTGTTAGCGTAGAATGCAGGTGAGCGAGGGGAGATTCGTGTTTTGGTAAACAGTATTTGAGACGTTAAAGCTCAGCTTGATCTAGCGTGGAGTTATTCCATTGACTTGAGGTAACCCGGGAACGCAACGCAATAAGGTTAAGCCAAGATGAACTTTGTATCATGGATGAACTGTTAAAAGACTTTGTTTGCATATTCATTCGGCAATTTTAGCTACGAGGCTAAGTGCCTGCAACGGGGCAAATTTATGGAAATGACACAGCGTATTGGGAGTATCAGTAGTTAGACAATTCTACGGTAATTTTTACCTATAATAACAATCAAGTCCACCATTAGTTCAGTGATGGAATCGCTGCACACGAATGCCGAAAACTTCAACTAATCTGAAAAATCGACCCAATTGTAAATCGTTGACAGACATTTGAAATAAAGAAAGGTAGAGACGGCTATGGTAGCTTCTGTAAGGAGCAATAGACTCCGCCGTATCAAAAATTTTCAATAACAGCCTATAGAAGCTGTATCGGAAATCATATATACAGAGGTTTACACACAAAAGAAGCTAGCAATCGAATGAAGAGAATTTTGTTGCTGAGCTAAATGGAAGACGCTGATAAAAGATATCTAAAATACAGGGTGTTCTGAGTAAATTTGAAAGTTTTTTCAGGAAAAAGAGAAAGAGCTAGGTATTAACAGAATTTAATTGATATCAAAGAAATTCAATAGCCAAGAAAATTAGGCTACTGTCGAAGACAATATATAACCGCCATTAGCGTGTATTGCAGCCTCAATCCGGGCCCAGAACCTGGAGCAAGCTGATTTTACACTTTCCCTTACAAGACCCTCAAAAACAACTTTAATTCAATCCATTAACTGGTCTCTTGTAGTACTGGCCCGGTGATTGGTCTCTTTCTCGACAGCACCCCTTACATAATAATCCATTGGGGTAAGGTCAGGGGAGTTTGGAGGCCAAACATTGGGATTTGAGTACATCACATCACTCTATGAGGGGACGCATCCGAAAACCATGACAGTTTGGGAAAATTTGGTCTCCTCGTAGCCTCGTAGTCTCCATTGCAATTCTTTATTTCATGCCGGATTGTTTTTACAGAGTTCAGGGAGCGCTGAGCAGCGACCATAATCTCCTTATTTTGATGGTCGGCGCGAATCATCATGATACAAGTTATTCTCTTCCACGATTCAGGGGGCTCCCAGTCATCTATTCTTGCTGACATCGAGTAAATGAGTAACGGAGGGCTTACATTTTAAACCCAAGCTTAATTGTTATGAATTAATTTTTAAAATCTTGTAAAAAACTCTGTTATTCTGTCAAATTATTCCCGGACACCATGTGTACCACTTGAGTAGTTTTAATGTGAATTTGATTCTAATTTCTAAGTCTTGGGAAGAAAAGAGACTAGCACGGGCACAGACAAAGCAAACTCTTTTTTGTTGAGATTAGTTTATCTCACTTATGTAGTCAGTACTTCAGATTTACTTTCTGTTTCTCCACCTGAGCTCGCCCATAATGACTGGTGAAAGAAACAAAAGAAAAGAATGAAAGAAAGAAAAGAATATGTCCTTAGAACGGCGAACAGCTTTCGGAGGCAAAAATAGACTCTGGTTATAGTTAAAGCTGACTTAAAATTTTACTGAAAACCTCATCCGATCATCAATTCAAGAGCCAAAGTTAATGATAAGTTTGTTCATTCATGCTACTGCGACAAAAATTAGCCCTCTGGGTTGACTTTGAGTTATCATAGAAAAGCAAGTGGCATTACTGTCTTGTTTTCAGTGCAATGCCTTCAAGTGTGTAAGCAAAATGAGGACACGTTCAACTCTAAGGCACTTAACTGATGTAAATATAATAAAGTGAAGGATTGATTCATTTTTCTATGATAGTCCTAATTAGCTTTCATCCAAGCACTGAACAAATGCTGATACTATATTACAGTCTTCACAGTGCATTTACGAGTGAGACCAGATTTTTATTACTTCTTTTTTGTCAGAAAAATTATTTCGAAGAAAATTTAACAGCTATCATTAATCATTAATTTGTCTTTCTCTCTAATGATTTTAACGTGGTTAAATTTGGTAATTTTTGACAAACTTTCAAACTCTCTACATTAGTTGTACTTGAGATACACTCAGACAGTCATACATTCGCAGTGATTGTTCATTCTTTTTGAAACAGGTGCAGAAAATTTCTGGAACTATGAGTATTGCTTCGTTTGGCTGTGATCAACGCAACCGTGCGGTTGAGCAAACACTGGCCACCTGTGAGTTGCATTGGCGAGTTGCATTAAACAAATCAGTTCCCAGTGCAATGCGGACTTCATCAGTGACTAAAGAGGAAAATAAACAACATTTTAAATTCATTTGCGGGAAATATTTCTAAAATTGGTAAAGAAGTATGTTTCATCTCAGCTGAAAAATTAATCACTGAGGAGACTATAAGCCGATGATTAGGTATAAAACTGGGGGCTTCATGGCTTGTATTATGAAAACGAATTAATATTTTTCATAGCACGATTAGATGATTTTAAGAACAGATATTTGGTTTTTTAATATTCAATATTTTAATATTCAATAATATTTTAATATTCAATATTTTATTTTTAATTTTCAATATTTTTTTAATATATTTTAATTTATTTCAGTTTCTGGTCAGTTGTATGAAAACGTTAAATTTTAGTAAATTGAGAAATTTAGGGTGTGTGAATGATTGAGACTTTCTCAGTGAAACTGGAAATAGCATCAGAAGCTGAGCTTTAGGTAATTATTCTCAGTGACGTCTAGAAGCAGCCTTCGAACAAGATCAGCACTCCTCACTACAGCGTCCTCATCATACAGTCACGTTCTATTCTGTCGTGAACTTAAGTAGCTTTTGAAAATTTGTGTATTCTGCTCAGATGAGTGCATTGAAAAATGCGTTCATGAACATTTTAGACACACTGATGTTGCAGAGCTGCACAAAGCGCGACTCCACCTGCCCTTGTGCTTGGCTGCCTCCTGCAAGCCTTGAACAAACAAGCGCTCTCACCACGCGCTGTAACTGTAACGCTCCTCCAGGGCTGCGCCATCAACTGCAGAAGAAAGTAAGACAAAAGTACACTCTGTACCCCTCATGCAGCTGCAGGTCTCATACTCAGTGTACCTGCCTTAATTATCAGCGCATTGCGTGCAATGAAACAACTTTTCTTAGGTAACGCTAAAATCTACTAGCGTTACGTGATAAAACTTGCAGAGAATAAGTTGCTAATTTTCACCATTCGCAAATAAATTACTTAAGGTTTTACCTAATGCATAGGAGGTCACACAAAAATCTGTTGCTTTAGAAAGATATTTATGAGACTTATAAATAAAAAGACGAAAATTTGATGTCCCATTCAAGAAAACAAGTCAGAGAAAATTCTGATTCAATTTTGTTACGTTTACTAATCAAAAGATTTTAAGGATATTTCAATATTATGATGAAAATGGCAAACTATCGTATACATAACACTTTTTAACACGAACTTTTTTAGTCTAGTTATGTCACGTACGCCTTTATCATGTTACGATAAGTAAAGTCATTAATCAAAATTTACATTTCATGATGAATCATCGTCAGGATTGAATGAAGATAAAGAAACATTTTAAGCTGCAAATAAAATGTTTTAAGATGTAGAAAATGAAAGGAAATTCATCTTTTCACACTTGAATATTTCGGAATCCAGCACCAGCTTCAGTACACTTTTCATTGCCAGTTCACAACTGAACGGCGAAGGCCCGGACTAGACTGAGCGCGTTATTGCTGCGGTGCTGCCAAGTTAGCAGTGCTGATGGGCACACTAGGTGTTTAGGGTCTCTGTTCAACCCTCAGCTCGAGTTGACTCAGCCACGTCACATGATACTCAGAAAACGTCAGAGCATTCTGCTCCATTCGATTGGCCCAAGTGGAACAAGCTAATTTTTGTGAAAATGTGAAGACACTTGTTTATTTTTACGTTATGATGACCTGTGGTAGGATGAAAGCCTCATGGAAAAGGGTGTTTGATGGGTGATGTCGGATTTGTGTGTGCTCATCTTTCCTCAACGTGGAACAGAGCTGTGGTAGATAAATAAAGGATCTCGATGACTACTCGGTTTTCAATCAAACAGCTGAGAAGAAGAAACAGCAACAGCTACCTGCTGCAAGTCCTGCTTGAATTCAAGCCACTCGTCATACACAGAACAGCTATCTCAATACTCTCTAATGCCTTGCATAATTGTTGACTGCTATCTGAATATTTGCGATTTTTGCACTTGTCCTATTTGGGCTTTTCACCCTCTAGTTAGAACATCAGCGAAAGTAGTAGTGGATCTATGTAAATTTTTGAACCTCTTCGGAAAATTGATGCGTTCTCTAAACCGTGTTTTCTGGCATCTTAATATGGTGAGCTGATACTGGAGCTGGAATCCGAAACATTTCCTTCTAAAAAATCCTCGAATTTTCTCCCTTTTAAAGTGTCGTAACCTTACGTTTGTACTAAACAAACAAAAATATTCAATTTCCCAATAGTTATGTACCACACTCACGTTTCATGGCATCAGTAACTCAACAGCATTAGTGAGATGAAAAGTGCATTATTCTAGATTACAATGACGAACTCAGATAATCTATTTCTTTATAGTCCAACCAGTACCCACCTGGAAATCCATGTTCTTTCTTGAACTTCCTCTTCCTTCAACATTCAAACACCAATTCAACACTAACGATCTCACTGTGCTGACTTGGGTCTTCAATCAAAATTCCCAACTTAACTCGACATTCTAAGCTGTCGTCTGAAAACTACAATAAACAACATGTAAAACATGATTCTCAGTTAGAAATGCAAAATATTTACAGTATTCTAACCAATGTACCTGTTTTGAAGCAAGGGTGGCAGCAACATTCACGGCAGCTTACCCCCTTGGGTGCTTCTGAGGTTCGTGCTGCAGCAATTGGTGTAGCAGAACAAGGCGCACCGAGCATATCTTTCTGCATGCTGCGACTACTCTCTTGGCTGCCCTGCCATGTGCGAGTATGCTTGTGTTTTGTCTTCTTTATTTAATTCTCGCATTATTTTCCTATGATGAAGTCATTTTTGAAGCCTCAGGCTTATATTTTAATCAAACACATAAACCATACTTATGACTGACATGCCTGAGGTCTGGCATGTTGACCCAAGTAATGATGCAGCTGTAACATACAGGTATGATGCAGTATCTGCATCTGCAGCTGCATCAGTATCCGCTGTGTTCGAGTAGGTATCATCTGTTGTAACAGTGTCTGTTGTGGTATCAACATCTGCAGGAACATTAGGATTAACTGTATCAGCATCATTTGCTGTAGCAGGAAAATATCTTCCGGATTTATTCAACAGACTTTCCATCGAGTTTTTAATATTAAAATTCAAATGTTATTTGGCATACGTACGTTCATGAATTTACATATAAAAGATGCAGGCAATTACGCATAAAAAATATTTTCAATTTAGATATTTCAGCAAGCATTGCTCAAAGGTTGTGCTCACGAGATTATATTGCTCAAATATTAGCCTCACTTTCCTAGTCTGAAATCGGAATCTTATTTATAACATACGGGAAAATTTGTTGGCACAAATTATTGCAAGTAGTTTTTCATCCACCTATAGAAATTTTGTCCTTGCAGCAATATTCCACTTCCCATTCAGATAGACGTTTGAACACTTTTTGCCTCAATCAATTTTCAAAGATTTTTCATCCAGAGGACGCTTACAGTCAATTAAGGGGCTTCCTGCATTTAAAACTCAAATTTCACTTGAATATTAACTCTCCGGTTACTCTGGGACTGATACTATAAAAAAGAGATCTAGACACAGAAAAAACAGCCTTTGATTACCGCTTTTTTTAAATTTCCAAATCCATAATTGCGTCGTTCAGACGTTCTGCTGGGACAGAGCAGGAAGCAATCACGCTGCTCGCTTGCTGCTCGTAAGGCCCTGGAGGCTATATTTGCCAGGTTCAAGTATGGCTAAAAGGAACTTTTCCTTTTAGTGACATGAAAAAGTATATTCCCTGCTCTTTTTCCATGGGCTTCTTCGTTTGTCATGGAATCCACGACTTAGAAATCCTGTTGGTATAGATGCATGGAAAGCTGTTGCTCACCGTGCCCCATGGTGTTCTGTTATTTACTAGCTGTAACTGAACGCAAGTCCCAACCATACAATTTTTGGTTACTTTAAACAGTCATTTATTCCTCGCAAAGAATTTTTGGCTTGATGTTGAGAAGAACTATAAGCTTCGTATAGGAGCTCAGGTGTCCGTCAATTACTACAGAATAACGGCGACTAACTCCGTACGCAATGTTTAGCATGGGCTTCTGAATACTTCTTGTATGTCATAATTGATACCAAATGAGCTTGACTACTGACGGTCAAGTTCAAAAAAGAGTTTTTCACCCAAGTAATTACACAAAGCATCATTAATGCTTTGAGAGAGATTTTTCTGCTAAAGTTGAGCCACTTTGCAATTCGTTGGCTGAAAATTGCTCCTATTCGTATACGAGTTAATAAACGTCTTGAAGTGCGTTGTAAATTTTACTTCCACCATCTTTACTTTTTTTACTTTAATTTTTTTTATTCGATATGTTCACAAACATTTTCAATACAGACATATTCAGCGCTTTAGTAAAAAAATTATCATTGGGGTGTACATTAACATAATTCCCAAGAAGATTACTATTCTAACGAAGATAGCGTCCTGACAGGCAAAAACGCTTCTAGGTTTTCTTTCTTCTGTTAGCTCGTTATTACACAAAACTCAAGATTTACTGTCTCCCAAAATAGAATAAGACCTGGAGCGATCGAGCGCAACTGTCACACTAGTTGTTTACTCAGTCGGAATAATTTGCCTTTTCTTTTGTCAGACTTCAGAGAGAGGTTATAAAATGCGGCAACGGAAAAATGGCAGTACTGTTTGCCATTATACTCGTACGAACATGCAAATTTTTATAATATTGAAACCATTTTTTTAAAAACTTTACTCTAAAACAAATTTTGGCCACTCGTTTTTTACTATCGGCAAATTCAAATTCTTCCGTCGAGCAGGCAGCTAACAAAAAAGAATGTTCTAGTGATGAATACTTCACAATTTTTTGCTGCGGCTTTTGCACGTACTCCATCTTTCTGTATCCTCGTTGCTTGTTAAACGTAAATCTCCACATGTGCCGGTAATTTCTTGTCCATTCACAGGAAATCGATTAAATTTACTGTAACTCGAAAAAATTTCTTTATTGCTAAAGTGTCTCTCTCTGTATCAAGTCCAGTTCTTATGTGTTCATGGTGGTAAGTGGCGTAGTGAGATAGTGACAAGATAGGGCCTGCTCCTCACTTCTTCATCTTCCGCAACTAGATTTAGACCAGCACCTCTTACATTTCCGCGTGATTTTGTTTTTATGCGATGTTTTTGAAGAGCTCTTGTGTGGCGGTGCATGTTCACCTCCAGCAAGAAGTATTTTCGCAGCAAGCACTCGAGTGCGCTGCGATACAGGCCGCCTCAGCACGGTGCACCACCACGTCTCGGCGATGCTGGCAACTGTTGCGCTTGCCAGCAATCAAGTCATTAACTGCAGCAGCTGCGGCTGTCATGCGTCAGTGAGCAGAGTGAAGCGCTTCACCACTGATCTTGTGAAAACGATTCACTTTAACGGCGATGCAGTGAAGAAATTCCCTGTGATCTTGTACGCTTGTTGCCAAATGTAAAGCCCAACTGATATTTTCAACGTTTCTGTTTGAGCGTAGCCTATACAGTTAATGTTTTTGTTTCAGCTTCGTGATTTGAAAACAATTTATCGCCATGGAATCATACAAAGAAAAAATTCTCTGAGCTTATTGCTCCATGTTTTAACAAGAGCTGCGAACATCGCGCCTATTTTCTTCAGCAAGGCTCATTATTCTTGACGAGTTCAGGCTGTTGAAACATTTCACTCGAGCAGTGTTGTTGTCTGCTGGTCAGGTGCAGCAATATGCATGTCGTGTCTGCAGGTCAGGTGCAGCATGAAGCGTGTCGTGTCTGCAGATCAGGTGCTGCATGAAGCCTGTCGTGTCTGCAGGTCAGGTGCAGCATGAAGCGTGTCGTGTCTGCAGGTCAGGTGCAGCATGAAGCGTGTCGTGTCTGCAGGTCAGGTGCTGCATGAAGCGTGCCGTGTCTGCAGGTCAGGTGCAGCATGAAGCGTGTCGTGTCTGCAGGTCAGGTGCAGCATGAAGCGTGTCGAGTCTGCTCGAGAAGATGCCACATTGGTTTTCTTTTTTACGAACTTCCTGTGAGTTATACTAGGCATCAGAGATAATGCAAGATATTCTACGTAGTTAGCGATATTAGAGCACGTGCCCACGACTGCGGCAGGCTGTCTTGTGACGCTTCGCATCGCAGCAGAGTTGGGCGCGTGAGCCGCTGAGGAAGACTAGCACGGGACGCTCCGGAGAAACGAATAGCTTCGCAGTGAATTTTTTTTTCTGAAAAAATTTTGTTGGGGATTTTGAAGTTTTCAAGCGTATTTTCTACTACGCAAAATATAAAATGAGGCGTTCGTGCGGGAAGACGATCAGGTTTGGTGTCCGGATTAATGTTCATTTTGTATTTTTCATACTCATGCTTACAAACCACCCTATTTCTGATTATGCTGAGATCAAGATTTAAACGGCAAGATATAATGATGCTGCTCCTCTAGTCACAAGTTTGAAATCACCGTTCATAAAAGTCCAAGTTATTCCGTACTGAAAAGGTAGGTTAAGTTCGGTTTGGTGGATACTAATAAATTTATTGTACTAATACAATCTTATTTCCCTTTTACATTTATAATATGTGCATAAAAAACATCATCCCAGGTTCGAAATGAAATTCCCAGGACTACCTCCACACATACACCACACCAGCGGAATTAGTTGGACTGGAGATGACCTGCAACGCAGAAGTGAGCACTGCGAGGCAGCTGCTCCTGGACGTGTGCACTCTGTACTTTACCGCAGCCGCCGTCTCTCACAGCCGTCCGACTGTCGGTGATAATTGTACGTGTGCCGGCTCTCATTTATTAGGTCTGCAGACACTTGAGCATCTGTGCCACACACTATTGTTCAGCACCGGATAAATCTTGGGTCGGTCTAGGAGAAAGTGTTCATAATAACTCATGCCTTATGAAAAGTATTCTTCCTTCATCACTGGGGAGACTCGAAAATAAAGAACTAGTTTTCGCATGGGCAGGTGCATCAGTGAATAATAATAATAGCTAACAATTGTTTAGTGAATCGCTTTTAACAGCCTGTGTAATTTTAGAGTTTAAAAATTCTGACCATCGCACAGGCTGTACAGTTTTAATCTCAACTTCACATGTAACGTTACAGCCCATAATATCTGTTTAACGAATCAAAATATCTCTTGCTAGGAGAAAAATGTTTTAATTTAGGCTTTCTCAGATGAAAGTTTCAAGTTTGATAGCTGGAAGTTCTGAAAGTAGTATTAAAATTGAAGTTTTCTAATAGAAGCTTGAATTTGTAAAAAAGATTGGAAAAGAAAGCTGAAACGAAACGGAAACGTATTAAGATTCATGAATAGTCATATGAATCAGCCATGGAGCCCTGTGGACATAGGACGCAAGGCCGTACGTTGAAGCTCTCCTAAAGGGCATCAACCTTGAATGATCCTCTTCTCGTATGTCAAGGCAGTCTCTCTTCATTTTTAACTGCCTGTGGCTGGTCAATGCACTAAATCAACCAATCGTTCATACGCTGTAATGTAAGTTACAACGAATTCAAGGCAGAAAGTGCCGAGACAAAATCTCAGAGCTCTTAAGATTAAAGATTTCTCGCCTTCTGTTGAGTGCCGCAAATGCATCGGCCTTTCGTAGTAGGGAAGGGTGTTGCCGAAAGCAAAATACAGTAAAATATTTACTTCAGATATCTCTAAAGACATCTAATTTGCAGTAAACGATGCAATGTTCTGTATTTTTCCCAACTGTAATACTAGAAAAAAATCATGAGTACGCGTATCAAAGTTGGTGCAAAGGATACAGATTGAGGAAAACGGACATATAACCTCAATCCGAGTTCAAAAAATGGCTTGCATCAAACAAACCTGTAAACCCATCCGGTACACCGAAGGTAAACCCACTATTGTGCGAGTGCTGACTCTTTAATCTTTCAGACTCCATATTTATAATTACTTTAGTTTGTTTGAAGACTGTGCGAAGTGCGTTGAGTGGATTATCGCTTTTGGCAAGTTAAAAATTTAAATTTTCCTTTCTTCATTGCCGTTCATTATAAATTCAGTTTCGCGTTCCCTGACAAGTAACTGCCGTAGATGGTGTCAATCGACAAAATACTTAGCACAGACCAGCAACGTTGCTAATATAAATACTATATGAGAGGTGTAAAGTAAAGAGCACTGAGCGCATTGGAGCCAATTTGAAGACGTTGGAAGGATTAAGAAACATTCTCGTGAATCAGTTTGTAACTAATTACATAGTAGGGTAATTCGAACACCTCGACTTAATATTTCCAATGAGATATGAACCTTCAAATTTGTCATGTCGTTCTAGACTAGAAACTGAGCAAGCCAGTACTTTTTACAGCAACGAGCAATAGAACAGCAGAGTTTCTCCCGAATGAAGTATAAGCAGCAGGACAGCATTCTCGAGATCAGGACTGCACCATACAGACCACAGAGTCTAGGATGCCTCGCTACTTCACTGGCTACAGCTGCTGTAAGGGGGGTCACTCCAGGCCCCTGCCAGGTCCCTGTCGGTCCGATGAGCATTTTTTATGTTTATGTTGAAAAAGAACTCTTAGGTAATGGACTATTCGGTCCTAAAATTTTATGGCGCAACGGACACTAGACCCCCCCCCCCCGTGGGGTGTAAGGGGACCAAAAATCCTGAATGTTCGACCCCATTTCGACCTCATATTAAGAGAAAACAAAACGGAAAATGAAAAATTTGCTACCGTAACTTTGTTTACAATGCTTCATGAATTCTAAAACTGTCTTTGGTTTTGTTCTAGCTTAAAAACTCAATGCCTTCTATTCTTTTGAAATATCCATTAAAATGTCATAAAAAACAATGTTTCGTACTTAAATAAAAGGCCTAAATCGAAAAATTTACACGAGTATAATATGTTTTTCTTCAACAAATACATATACTGGCCAAATTTCAAACGAATCGAATCAATTTTA